>JAHDVE020006739.1:0-33990 GCA_022606495.2 Halesus radiatus
AATATATGCCAAAAAATGAACAACAATATTCTCTATATCGTATCAAATTTTGTTTTTAAATTTAAATAAATATTTAATGCATCGTCATTTAAATAAGTTTTTATTGACGTGGATTGTAAATCAAAATAGATTTAATTAGTTTTATTTAAAAAAATAGTATAAATATATATCAACATCTCCATCAAACCACAATTTAATATATACATATTTAAAAAAAAAAAAAAATATCTCTAAGTTTGGGAGTGTAAGTACTGTTTGTATAAAAAAATACCTTTTCCTCGGAAACTCGCTAAGATTTGATAAAAAAGATGTAGCCTTATTTTCCTGATGTCGTTAATGTTATATCTAATAAATGTACATTTCCATTAGCAAATTCGTTTTAAAATGGTCCACTTTTTGAATTTAACAAATCCTTGTTTTTCGTATTTGTTAGGGATATTGAAAATCATTAGAATTATGTTTACAAATATTTTTTTATAATAATAGTTATCAATCTATGTATTCAATTTATAATATTAAAAAATAATGTTTTATTAAAAATTGTACATAGAATAAAACAAATACAACAAATAAAATACAATCTGAAGTCAATTTGAAAAATTAATATTATTATCATTCAAAACATAATAATAATAAAAAAAGTGCTTTCGATGGAAAACTATGTTTTTCATAATATTAATTTCTGTTTCTTCAATTCTTCTTGGATAACGCTACTAACTACTTATAGTTTTTGGTCAGTATCCAGTCGGTGAATCTTTCCTCCTGATTTCTTGTAAAATTCTAAGAATGGTTCAGTTTCCGATTTAAAGGTTGCAAATCTCTTTTTAATTGTCTCGGGATTATCGTCTGATCGCCCACTCGTTTCCCCTCTCTTCATGAGTCTCCGTTCCATAGTTTCAACAGAGCAGTCGAAATATAAAAGAGAATCCACATGTACATCCTCTTTCATTATTTAGTACCATGCTTTTATGTTGTCAACACTTCTTGGGAACCCTATATTTTTATATTAAAAATAAAATAATATAAAATAAAAATAAGTGATGCTTACCATCGACAAGGTAGTGGCCGGTCCAGCCCTAATTTTCAATTTTATTCCGCATCAACTTTACCAAAACCGTACTCGGGACTAACTTACCTTCTTTGATGTAGGCTTGGATAGAGGCTGCTTCAGGTCCGTTATTTTTTATTTAATCCCTCAGAAGATCACCTGTAGATAGGTGCCTGAAGTGATATTGTTTGGTCAGTATCTCACATTGAGTCCCTTTTCCAGATCCTGGGCCTCCGAGAATAAAGATAACTGATGGTTTTTCCTTACACTTGATGATTGGTGAAATTCCTATGTTTTCAAACTCCTTTTGGATGTTCACATAAACTTCTTCTGGAGCCAGACGTGAGTCAACAGTTATAACCTTTTCCTCCTCTTGCCTCAGGATGTCCTTAATGAAAGGAACAGTCATTTGCTAGAAGGTCTGAAATCTTTTTTTGATTATTTCAGGCTTATCATCGCAACGACCAGAATCGGCTCCTCTGTCAATGAGTCTGTTCTCCATGGTGCTCTCGTCGCACTCGAGATACAGATAGAGTTCAATACTAGCGAACCCGCTCATGACAGTTGCCCAGACATCCATATTTTCTTTGTTTCTCGGGAATCCGTCCAACAGATAGACCCCTTCGTAGTTGTACCTGTCAATTTATTCCTTCACGATCTCTAAAAGGATGTCGCTGGGCACAAGCTTTCCTTCTTTCATAAGCTTTTGGATGGTGTCATACATCTAGCCTTATTTGTAACCCCGGAGCAAGTCTCCCGTTGAGATGTGCCTGAAGCCGTAATCTCGAACTAAGTTGGCCGAATTTGTCCCTTTGCCTGATCCAGGACCTCCCAAGATGCAAATCACTGGGATAAGAGGCGGAATGCCGATATTTTATTTTCCGAAGAATTATAGTAATGATTGCGTCATTTTTGTGGATTAGGCTTCGTAAGGGACTACCCTTAAAATGGAGCCGTCAGCAGCCCTCTTAAGAAGTCCACTAAACTATTTTGCTCGATCAGAGTGAGGGTGCTCCGGGTTATACTCAGTGGGGGTGAGGTGCACTATTGCCTTGATCTCAACACATTTGGCCATCACTTCCTGGAAACAGTCGAACTGGGAATTTGAAGTCGGGAAACCTATACAAAATAAAAAAGATTGGAGAAATTCATCGATAAAATAATTGAATAAATTGTGGGGTTCTACCTTCGATGATATATTTCCTGTTGCCAAGCTTATTGATCTTAGAGTGGACGAGCTTTGCCATCAGAAGGTCTTTAGAATCATTTGCCTCTGTCTTGATGGTTGCCTTATATGAATGTTCTTCAAGGAGAGTCCGTACAGAAATGTATTTGAGCCGATATTTTTTAAAGAGTTCAGTTTGAAAGCTAAATAATAATAAGAATAAAAAAAAGATTTTTTTATTATTTAAGATAGTTTTACCTTCCAATTTCTGTCTGTGTTGGAGAAACAAGAAAATAGACTTCAGGGTGTTTAAGTTCTGAGCTTTTGAGCATCTTTGAACAGAAAAATAAAAAAGAATGGTAAAAAAATTAAAGGATTACCCGAGAGATAGTGTCTGATTTATGGGTCATTTTGTTGGGATACATCTACGTCATTAACAAGTCAATTATATTTATGGCGTCAATTAAAAAAATAGTGTTATTTTAAATATTAATTATAGTTTGATTTAAAAAAAAACTGATAGTTAAATAGTAGGTAGACTCTTTAACTAAAAAATAAATAGGGGTTGATAAATAAATATAAAAATCATACAAAATAAGCGTATATATATATATCGATAGATAGATATATTTGATATATTGATATATTGATATATATGACAGTAAACCTTGAATTTCGATCAACAATGATGCCATAAAATAAAGATATTTATATAAAATATAATTAGACAAATCATAACAAAAAAAATACATTTAATATTCCATTTTAGACTATATTGAAATATTATTAGGATTGGAAACAAAATATGAAAAATGAGACTAAAAAGAATCCTAATACTATTAATATCTATTTTTGATAAAGTTACCATAAAATAATTGCAATAATTAGGGGTAGGTAGGCTTCACATCTTCAAAAATCAAAACTATGAGTCGAAAACATCAAAATTGGTACACCCAGGACATTGCATTTGTTGTAGAGATTCCCATTTTTTTATATGTATGCATGTATATTGAATACAAGTCTATAATTGTAAATTTAATTATGGTGGATTCATTACATCTCATTAATTTTAAGACACAAATTAGATTATATTTCATAAAATATCCACTTTTAAAGGAATATAATTACGAATAGAAAGTCATATTAGGCATCTAAAAATTTGATGGAAGTAAAGTCATCAAAGTTTGAATGATTCTTTGGTTGTTTCCTTATGGGTATTGCATTTCAATTTTATTAAACTTGATCGAAAACTAGTTTGTACACAAAAAACCTTTTCTTCAAAAAAGTTAACATTCAAATCAACTCTGATTTATCTATCCACATCTATTTATTTAGAATCAAACTGATTGTATATTTATCAAAAAATGATCTTAGTTAATAAAAATTACAAAATAAATGAAGTTAAAGCAGATAAAGAAAATATAAATAGAAAAAATACACAAAAACCCAATCATAATAATCACCAGACAGTCATTTCTTAAATACTATTAGAAACCCAAGGTTCGAGATCCAAAGCACTTTTCTTTTTCTGCATGGAGGACTTGTCATTAGCTTTGATTCTCTTGGAAATTTGGCTATCTTCTGCACGATTTCTCGGATTGGCTGACCCTTAACGAACATAGTATTCTTTCATTTTGCGGCTGCTGTTGCGGTTCACAAATATATCGTTTTAAGTTATATTATTGAGAAGGTTTGGGTTAAAGGGAGAGGATCTCTGGATTCTTTTCTTCACTTGGTCGAAGATATTGAGGGTCATAACTTTTCCGTTCTTTGAGACCTTTGGGCGCACAGAAAATATTCTTTGAGGGGCCACAAAAATTTAAGCTTATGAATCATCACCAGCATGGAGCTTTACTGTCTTTGTTCTCTTGAGGCTGTAAACTTCAGATCTGTTTGAATCCGCATTGAGAGAAGGCCCGGCACTCAAGTTTACCTTAATATTACTTTTTAGAATGTTATTGATGTTGACATACGGGTAAGGCATCTATTATGTTATTAATTTTTTGGGACGCGACTATCTTCGACTTGCATATCTGTTGCTGCTCGCCGGCCTACCTCCTTTCTTTAAGCCCAATAAAGTATTAAAAAAGTAGTTATTATAGATTGGCTTTTTTGCTTCACCGCAGATATATCCACTTGCTACATTGTTGTCAATAAAGATCATATTGGCTGTCGCCAGCGTCTCTCCTTGTGGTTCTTCTGTACTAAATGGGGACCTCGGATCGTAGGTTGGATTATTGTACACCAGCGATCGATTGCGTGGTTTATTATAACAGTTCATATTTTGCTATTAGATATGTAACACCTTTGAAGCAGAGAGGGGATGGTTTGATTGACCAAATGATGTTTGAGTTCGTGAGGCCAGATTTTCGGTTTATATGGGCTCTGTCCTCAAGGATTTCCTTGGGCGTTGTTCTGAAATGGTTGAGTTGGACTGATCTTGAGATTGTGTTCGCAGTTTGGACTGGACTAAATAATTTCTGACCGCACCTTTTGTTGAAATCACATTTTAAACAAAATACGGTTGGATTTTCTTCATTAAAATACAATAAGTTCTAGACTTTTTATTAGATCTAGGAGGAAAACTTTGATTGACTTTCTTTTTTCGATAGATTAAATTATGTTTTAATGAAATATTTTTATTTCTTTAATTATGATTTTGTTTATATTTTATATTATTTGCTTATACTAAATTTATTAGTAAAAACATTTTAAAGATGAAATTATACTGCAATAATATATTTTGGCATAGCTAGAATGCGAACCACAATCATAAATCCGAGGTTTTCAATTTTTAGGATACTTCTTAAAAAGCTTTGACATTTGTTCTTGATTTTATTTGTTAAGTAGAAGGGCGACTTAAGGATTGGCTCCATAAATAAGATGGAAGGTCTTGACTAAATATTGTTCCTAGTTTTGTTCCACTTGTTTAGGCTTCTAAACGTTCATTACAATTACAATTAAAGGATTTATCAACTCATTAAAAATAGAAATGAAAATGCATTCATATTAATAGAAATTAAAAATAAATAAATAAACACAACTACAATAACTCTTTAAGTTACCTAGAGGCGTTAAAAGACGCAGAGTTTCTCATACGCACTATCGGGTTTCAAAATAACATCGCCATCAGCAATATACTTCTAATTTCTCAAAAGAAAATACGAGTTCATTCTTTGCCTTGTGTTCTGAATTAGTGCATTCAAAATTAAACTATATTTCTAGACTGTGCTAAAGAGACTATGACAATATCACAATAAAACAATTCAGAATATGAAAATCAGAAGAAAATATTAAGAATAATTAGATAGTAAAATACTTCAATGCGATAATGTTGAGCAGAGATTTAAAAACAAGGATTCTTTAGTTTTTTATATAGATCGAGTTGATTATCGGCAAACTCTCAATGCAGATACCTTCTATGAAATTCTCAGAAACAAAGTCAGCCATTTTTATGAACGCGGCAGGGTTGAAGTTGAGAACGCATCTCGACACAAAAATCAACGCTTCTTTGAGGGCATGTAATCGTTGACTAAGATATTCCTGATGGGACTGGAAGAGGATTTTTATTCCATGCACCATAATATTATGATATCCCATAATCGCGAACCGCTATAAACCTACACTCTTCATGAACTCAGTTAATAGCGAGTAAAATATTGTGTCGTTGCGAGTGTTGATGAGCTTGGTGAGTATAACTTCGATTCTAGTTTTGTCGTTTTCGATGAGTGTGGTGTGAATATTGAGGTAAGCTCCCAGATATTAAGCATACGCACAGAAGAGTGAGCTGTTGGTCTCAACCCACACGGTCCCTGTAATGATTATGGCGTATATTCTGTTATGAACCTCACTTAACTGATCCACTGTTGACATTTTCAGGATTAGTGAGTAGATTTGGAGCACAAAATTCAAAATATCGCTCCCTTACTTCAGAAGTTTTATAAAAAGTTGATCCATTACGTTTTACACTTTGGTCGCTGAATGCTTTTGGGAGATAAGATTGTAGACTAGAAGACCTATTGTGTTGAAAAGAACAGACACGCATTAGAAGTTATATGAATCAGTTTTGGCAAGCATACTTCCGATGATTACCAAAAAGTGGTCTTCGAAATTGACAAGGGATTCATTGAGAACATGGGCCAAAGTATGTAAGGTACTCGTTACATGAAGATTGAGCTCTTTTTCTTTCTAATCAAATTTGTAAATACATGCAAGAATCTCCACCACAAACTATTTGAGTACGTTTGATTACTTGATTACTTTGATCAAAGCGTTCAGGGCAATAAATTTGATTGCATTGAATGCGGGTTGCTTTGTATTAGGGATTACTACCAGAAACTTCAACAAGGCGAGCAAGTCTTCCTTGGGAATGTAGTCTATTAAACATACGAGATATCGCAAATGAAACGAAAATCTGATCAGACTGATTTAATTTTAGATGTGCTTGTCTGAATTTTGGAGAAGCCATGCATATATCTCCGCGATAAAAGGTTTGACTATAAATGTAAACACATGGTTGATTATGTCGTTGCTCACACGGGTGCGTGCTATTCCTTCTTTCCTCAAAGCATCAACACCTGAATCCACCACAAAGACGATCAAAAGACACTCTGCCAGTATCTTTTTTGACTCATTCTCAAATCCAGAGGCATGTAAAAAGTATTGTATATTTTATGCCAGGTAGGCTGTGAAGAGCGAGTTGTAACAGCGACTCATTGTTCTCATGAGATTTAATGAATAAGCTCGCGATTAATCAACCTACGAATCTTCTAAAAGAATTTCAATGAATTCGCTTGGGTCTTTTTCAAAAGAAGCAGCCAGACTTTTTGTAACCCCGACGTTTGGCGCTACTAGCTCGTCCAATATCATTCTGAAATGAGTGGTAATTAAGTCTTTCATCTCAGGACAACTGACAAGCAATTTAAAATATAAAAGAGCGTTTAAAGCCACCAAATCGCTTCCCCCTACCTCATTGTTTTTCTTGCACAAAGTCAACATATCTTGAAAGAATGGCTTTAGAATGTTGAGAACCGCTTATTCTTTGACTCTGGCAATTTGGATGATTGGCCTTATGGTTTGTCCTTTCAGGGAAAAGACTGACTAGGCTGAATGATTAAGTT
Source organism: Halesus radiatus (assembly GCA_022606495.2). Lineage (NCBI taxonomy): Eukaryota > Metazoa > Arthropoda > Insecta > Trichoptera > Limnephilidae > Halesus > Halesus radiatus. Next base: position 7,334 of record JAHDVE020006739.1, read on the forward strand.
TTAAGATTTCATCAAAGAGCCCCATCCAGACTGCTAGACTTTCCCGAAATACTTAATGGAGTTCTAAGTATATGAGATTGTCCAAACTAATTACAATCTAATGAATAAGTTCTATAAAATAATTCTGCTTTTAATTGTCGTTATTGGGATCTCTAATAATTGACAACGAATTTCGACACATATTGAGAAGGGATTAATGCAACGATGTGCAGATTTCACTAGACTCCTTGACGATATCCTCGCTGAATAGTTCACTTGAAGATTATGAATATTTTTAAGTCGTAATATTAATAATTTTAAGGATAGGGAGACTGTGTTGGATGGCTTGGTTGGCATGGGAAATGAGGGAGGGATAGAGGTTTGGCCAGTGGCAGGGGAACAAGTGTAAGGCCAGAGCAGCAATACCTTCGCATAGCTGTGAAGAGACAGTATTAAAGCTTGTGGTAAGATAGGCATTGAGTATTGGTACTTTGATTTACTCAAGAAATGGAAGAAAATAATCCATTTAATATTGGTCTCGATTCTTTAATTAGAATGTTTTTTTCAATATAGTGAATAGTATATATGTTTGAATAAAATATTAACATATAGTTAAGTAGAGCTGCTCATACCTTGAGATTTCTAATCCAAATTTTGATCTCTATTGCTGCTCTGAGCTGATGCTATTTGGAGGCAGTCTGACCTATATAGTTCAACATCGCCAAGACGTATTGCGGATTAGTTTTTAGGGCAGATAGTTCGGTCTCTGCGGCTTTTCTGACCTCGTTGGATGGATTGGAGCAGTCATTGAATATTTGGGTCAGTTTATCAACAACAATGTTTTCCATTTATTGGCTTGTCTAATATCGATTTTTTTTTTTATTTTTTTTTTATTTTTTTATTTTTTTATTAATATGTTTATGTTTATATTAATTAACCTGTTTGAAACTAATTTTTTTGTTTGGCTATATTATTGTCTATTTTTAGTATTATTTATTTTTAATATTTAAGTCTGTACATATTTTTTCCTATAGTTATTTCAATATTTTTTATATTTACTAAAAGTAAATAAAAATTTAGATAAAAAGTTCTCATGCTTTTCTGTGAGATCCCTAATAAATTTTGAAAATACCCAATAAATAAAATTGAATAAAAAATATTCAAAATACATACAAAAAATAGAAATAGCTGAGAAAAGAAATATATAAAACAAAATGATAGTTTTAAAACAAGAAGTAAATATTCACTATTTATTTTATTTCTACACTTTTTAGTCGTACTTCCTTTTTTCAAGTATCTTAGGGTCGCTTTCCTACAATATTGCCATCGCAGCCTCGAACCATGCACAAATTGACCCGTATTTCTCATAATTCTTTACTTCAGACAGTAACTGTCTGAACTTGCTACTATTCTTTTCACCTATGAACATATTCAATACAGGCTTAATCATCATAACCTTCGAAATAGTGGGGTTTTTCGCGATTTAAGAATCCAACCACCCTGAATACATCCGAAGAACCTCTTTTTTGGAGTAGTTATTTCTGGGATCTTTATAAATTAAGTAGTCGACTTTAGCGAGTTCCCAAGGATTTTAATAGGCAGTACGGCCGATCATGCACCCATGCAGTTCATGAGTTTCTAGAAGAGATTGAGCCTGGGACACCGTTTTGATTCCTCCGTTAAGGGTAAATTGAAGATGGGGAAAGTCTTCTTGCAGCCTATATACATAGTCATATTTAAGGGGAGGAATGGTTCTGTTCTCAGCAGGGTTTAGTCCCTTAAGAATAGCATTTCTGGCATGTACGATAAAATGGGTGACTTCGCTCTGTTCATGGATTGTCTTGATAAAGTTATGTGCGAACTCATAACTTTCTTACTGGTCGATTCCAAGTCTGCATTTCACTGTACAAGGCAAGCCAGTTGCTTATCGGATTTCTTTCATACACTTAGCCACGAGTTGAGGCTCTTTCATTAGGCAAGCCCCAAAACTTCCGCACTGGACCTTTGGACTCGGACAGCCCACATTTAAGTTTATTTAATCGTAGCCAATATTCTTGGCGTATTTGGCAGCCGTACATAGTTCGATCGGGTCGCAGCCCCCGAGTTGAAGCACTATGGGGTGTTAAGAGGAGTGAAATCTAAGCAACCATTCTGGGGTTTGTGTTTTGAGAATTGCATTGTGGTGTATCATCTCAGTGTAGAGAGTAGAATGGGTTGTAAGGAGTCGAAGAAAGTATCGGCAATACGTATTAGTTATGTCCTAAACCATTAAAAATATAAATAGAATTATCGGGGATCGATTAGATGTTGTTATTTTTTTTTAATCGTTTACTATCATTGGTGCAATACTGACGAGTGGTTTGTGAAACATGTTGTTATTTTACATATAATGCTTATAATTTAAACAATAAGTCTAGAGTGCCTGTGAGTATTCCGTCAAATATATTAGTAATGTTTATTCGTTTTTTATTATAAGTGTTGATACTCTTAGATTTTTTTTTTTGTTTTTTTTAACTTCTTTATAAAATTATTATAGAAAAATACTCTATTAGTGATAAAGTCTATTTTTTTTTTATTCTTTTATATTTTAAAACAGGATTGATTAGAGTGGACGTGATAAAATTTTGGACTCTCTAACATTTAGTGCATGATTTTTGAATAAATAAATTAGCTCATGCGATATTAGATTATACAGTTAATTATTTTCTTATTTTTAATGGTTACAATAAATACATATAATCAATTTAAATTTGATTGGAACAATAGGTGGAATATGATAAATTTCATGGTTTTTGAAGATAAATAACTAAACACATATCCTTTAGAACACAGGAACAGATCGATCTGCAGCAGTTACATTTGCTCTCAAAATCGAAAACCACAAAAAGAATATAGACTATTTACCTTTTTATTTTCTCTCTTCAATTTGATTTTTTTAAAGTAGTAAAAAAGTATTTTTTATAATAAGATACAATTATCATTATTCCAATCGTAAAAAAGTGGAAAGAAGATAAATACACACATGTAGAAATTATATAAATATATAACAAAGAGAAAAACCGTAAAAAAAAAAAAAAAAAAATTATCAAATGGGTTGCACTAATGCAAAAGGAAGTAAAGTTAGTAACAAACCCAAAAGTGCCAAAGCGATCCCTGCATGCGATGTTTTCCCACCAGGACGCATAGAAGACTTGGACAAAAAGCATTAACCCCCTCGGCCATAACCCGTAGGTGTTGCTCTATTTTCTAATCCGACGAGCCAGAACCCTGAAACTAAATGCAGTAACCCTACGCCCGAAGAGGCGGCATAGTTATAATTGTTTAATACTACAACAGTGTAATACCAATTCCTTAACTAATACAAATGAGATTTGTTTACATTATTAACTATGATTCAATATCTTTCCATTCCTTATACATTATACAGATATCGAAGAGAACTTTATCGATAGGAGTATATACCTCCGCCGACTATGAAAACGCCGCGCATTGGGAAAATTCCAGTTCTCACCAATCCGTCTTGATTGGAATCTTTGAAGCAATGAAAGGATGATTTACCAAGTTTAAACTATTTTTTTTTCTCTCTTTCTTTCTACCAATCTTGAGGATTCCATTTTTCACAAAAAATATATAATCATTAATCAAGACCATAGCCACTTTCTTTGAATTTTTGTCAATATTAACTTCTTCATATTTGAGAAAAATATTGATTTTTCGATTCGATGAGTTTATTGAAGACGTAAATTATTTAAATATCTTCAAAATATTAAACTATAAACTAAGTTAAAAATAATAATACAAATTTAAATATTAAAATGTATTGCATTTCCTTCATCCCGTATGAGCGGGTATATACATTTAGATGGTGCTCCCTCTCCTGCCTCTGCCTTCTCATTACCATCACTGCTTGCATCCTACTCCCGTTTTTCGCTATCTATGCAACAGGAAGTATAGAAATACCCAATAAATCTAAAATATGTATAATATGTATAGGCTTCTACAGAGACTCGTCCCCTTTCTATGAACAACTTCGAATCAATTTCGCTAACCAATATTACATCTCTCTCCAAGCAAGTGCAAGTTCTACCTACAAGAGTGTGACCATCTCTAATTTCGTCGCCACGACTTTCGACAGTGATGCCTTCCTCTCCAAAATACAAGTAATAACCCTAAAATATACAATAATTGCAATATTATAGATTTCCGAGAAAGACCAAGACAATGACAAAAAATCTGATTCGATAGTTGTGTAACTATAAATATCAAAGTCTACAGCCAAATCTATTATAATTAGCCACTGCGAACTACTGCTCTTCTTCAATGTGTACTCGAGCTATTTTAATGCCACAGGAATGACTGCAATCACTTTTGACGGAAGCAACTTGGCGATGGCTGTGGCGTCGGGGACAGTCGAGCTTGTTTAAAATTCGTACTTGAACCAAACCAGTAATTCTGTGAGCACAGTCAACCCCTTCACAGAAAATAATTATGATATAAAACAAACTATGATAAACTATTACTTACGCCCAGGTATTTTTTTAATATTATTTTCAACGCCATTTTATTATCTCTCTCAATTTATTCGATAGCGATATGAAAAAAATGTATAAGCAAACATGAATATATTTTTAAATTATAATATATAGTGTTTATCAAATAGAGAGTTTCGAAACAAGTGTTTAATGATGACTCGGAGAAACTCATAGTGAAGGTGTATCTGAATCTCTTAAAGATGAGCCAACAGACTCTCCAGCCCAGTATCATGCAGCAGGCAGAATGGAGTTGGAACCAATTTTTCCCACTATTCATTGTGGCAAGCTTTATTGGCTTAGGACTGCTTCGTTTTTGTTTCGAGTATTAACTACTAGACCGCATCGTGAGATATCGAACTTGATGGATTGTTCCTAATATGTATAACTTTCTATTTTTTTTTTATTGCTTATGGTTTAAAAAGGTTATATCTATAAATTGTATAGCTTCTTTACAACAGATTTCAAATCTTGAGTCAAAAGGTCATTTTTATTTGACAACTTACTTTTTTTAAAATAAAAAATGTTCTTATCAAATAAAAATATATGTTTGTGGAAGAATAATTATCTATTGAATGTTAATATGCTGATTATCCAAATATTATAGATGACATATTAATATTCTATAAAAATTTCTAAAACCATATTTTTAATAAAACTGAAAGAAAAAAAAATGTTATTCAAGAATTAAATATTATCATAAAAAATCGCCTTTAAATACCATAGAACAGATATTCTATTTATTTCTCTGCCTCCCTCAAAAAAAATAGGAATTGTGAACATTTAGACAAAATAACAAATTATTCAGTTTTTATTGTTCTTGACATAGTTATATCCATGAAGTACGAGTTCAAAGGAGTGTCCTCTAATAGTCGAAGAAACGCACACTCAATTGGTCGTCGCATCTCCAGCCTCAATAAATATTGTTTTCAGCGTTATGTTGAACAAACATGGCATGTCTACGAGAGCAACCTCTAAACGACGGGGCTTTCCTGCGAAAGAAATCGAGAGTCCCCGTCACCACAAGAGTCCATTATTATCCAGCAAAAATAAATCACTGCATTTGATTGTTTTCAGACAGCAACCAATTCCTCTTCAGATTCGAAGAATAAGCCCAATTAAACAAATTAACTTAAATCTCGTATATCGAAATAATAATAAGAATTCGAGAACTCCTAAATAACCAAATTTGCTTTCGAATCCTTTTTGCTCATCGAGAAAATATGTTTTTTAGTCACGACGATTTCGATGTTCCTGAACATTGTTTATTCAGAGCCCAACATTAAAGAAAACCCCTATCTTTCAGACTTCATGCTCAAGCTTATATCGGCCTTCACCGTTCTACTTGCGAGTTTAATATTTCTGAGATACATGTACTCCGCTATGGTGAAATAGGCCCAAAAGTTGATAAAATCCGAGAAGAATATCTTTATGAAGCTTTACCGCAATGGAGACGTCTCTAATATAGTAATCGAGTTAATTATTGTGTTCGTTCACCCCAATGTTCTCTGTGTAGATCTTTATGTGGATGAGTTAGTGTCATCAGGCCAGATAGTGGTGAGACATCAGCTCAATGATTTGCTCGCAATAGTAGCTCTAATCCGAATATACATCATAATCAGGGTCTTGGTTTACCATACCGTCTTCGCTTAGCCCAGGACTTTTCGACTATGCAAAATACAGTCTTTCGAACATAGTTTCATGTATATCATCAAGTGCATTTTAAGAGAGTATCCGAAATTTGCCATACCAATAATGGCGGCTTCCTGTGTGATTATTTGTGGACAGGGGCTGAAGCTCTCCGAAGGCCCCCTCTGGGTCGTATCTCAGTAAAATCTTATGGATTTCACTCGATATGAGAATTGCTTCTGGTGTGTTATCGTGACGATGGGGACAATCGGTTACGGCGATTATGTACCAAAGACGATGCCAGGGCGAATGATCGCAGTGACGGCTGCAATCTGTGGAGTCGTGACTTCTTCCTTACTTACATTGGCCCTCAGCGCGTATTTGCAAATGAAAGAAAGTGAGTCCAAGGCTCATCTATGCACAAAACGTTTAATCCTGCAAAAGAGCATCAGCGATCAGTCCACAAAAGGAGTGATGTCGATAGTTTCTCTAGCCAAATCTGTGAAGGGCGGAATGGACAATAACGACAAACATAATTTAAAAGAGGTGTTTTTAGGGATCAAGAAAAACGCTGCAACCATCCGCGACAAGATGAGAATGGTCAAATCAATGATGAATTAAGGTAGCGCCAAGCTCGAGATTGAAAGAAAATTCAATATTTTAAAAGGAGGAATGGACATTTCATATAATCGGCAAGTCAATATCATGAAGTCCCTGAAGAAACTGGTGACGACTCAGGCCGACATAAGAGCTCTGACTAACATTGCAGATACGATTACCCAAGAGCTTTAGAGGATTGTTTAGTGAATTAAACGATTAAGAAATACTATAATTCAATGTTTAAGATAATATATATATTTTTTTAATTTGTATTCTTCCATCCTTTATATTATTTGAAGATGTACTGGCTCCTTTCGTAGTTTTATAGATATTTTATTATTTAATTTCTTTTTTACAAGTTAAGTTAACAAATAAGGATAACAAGTTTTTTTATGTTCTTTATTATTAAAGTAATATAAAATATAAAATATATTTTCGATCTAGATTTAAAGCTCACAGTATTATTTGTTTTGCCACGAGATAATGATAAATACTACAATCAACTGTTTTTTTTAAAATTTTGACGCTTAATTATCAAAGTAGCTGCTTCTTCCCCAATATGAAAGTGAGGGAGTCGTGACTATTTTAGTTGCCCCACGGCCCAAGACCCTGCCTCGATGACCTCAGGAATTTCTAATTTTTGAACAGTTTAATAGACTCTTTCTTAATTCTTCTATCTTCTTTATTGATTTTGGGGTTCATCTCTTTCTTTTTTTCATATTTCTTCGTACTAGTTATCTTGTCTATGGATTTACTCTGATCGAGGTTTTCGACAGATTAAGTTTTACTGGAGGAATATTTTCGGATACAATTCCAAATATTCTCTGAAAAATATTTTGGCTGGAAATATTCTTATTACTTTGAATGAGTTTTCGTTCGTTTTGCTGGGGAGTTTTGACTTGAAATCGTGACTTCTCTAGGCTAGGATCTTAAATGAGGACGGATTTTGAAAATCTGAAGCTTGTCGCTTAATAAACCTTCTTCTTCTGGAAGTTTGTTTTATTTAGTTTATTTCTGAGTCTAATACGATCGCAGATGCTTTGACCAGTGAGACTTGCTCTGTTTCCGATATTGATTCAGATTCTTTTATATAAAAAAGGGGGTTTCTGATGTATAAACGAGTCGAAGTACGGAAAACTTTGAGGGGGATTAGGGTCTAAAGTTCACGAATTCGTGAAATTGCGACCTTGATTTATTTTTAGGGGGCGTTGACAGTTTACTTATATTTCTAATCTACTAACATTTTCCAAGAGTATTTCTTTTAACTTTCAGTCGTTATATTTGAGGACGATACATTCTGTTAATTGCCTTCTTATTTTCTTATTATTGATTGATTTTTTTTTTTTTATAGATAGATAAAGATTGATTTTTTTTTTTAGGATGTTCGAAGTATTTTGATTATTTATGTTCAAATTAGAAATTGATATATAAAGATACATATCAATAACTGATTGCTGCAACAATTTCATTCGACTAATTAAACTTTTAAAAAAATCCATAAATGAAAGCAGGATTTTTCTATATTATTTATGAGTATATTAAAAAAATAAAATAGAATAAATATAAATATAAATATAAATATATCGATTTCAAAAATTGTTCTTTTTTCTTTCGAAGAAATAGTTCATGAAACATCATTATATTTTTAGTTTTTTTTTTATTAATCAATATTAAATTATCAGAATATTAGAGATACATTTTCACTTTTTTAAAATTGTTATTTTTTAAAATATATAATTCTATACCTAAGAAAAAAAATCAAATATATATAGATTTGTAAGGTAGAATTATTTAGAAAAATACAGTTATTTCTATACTAACCAAGAAAGAATTACACTGATTGACCATTTCTCGGATGATTGTAGTTTGGATTATGAGTTACATTAATATGTATGTATGTATGTATGTATGGAGGCGTTAGATTGAGAAACTCAAAGAATCAAAATCCAACTCGGTTTGCACCGAAATGGTGACAATATTTTACGTCCTTGTCCAGACTATGGTCACTCCACATTATAGGGCTCTACGCCATATGTGACTTTATGGCGTCATTTGGATTTAAGTGGCATCGGTTTTATTTGGCAGCAAGCCTAACTCTTAAAGTTTGGCAGGTTCAGCAGCTCGGCGCTAATGACGTGGGACGACTGGACTCCTATAAATGGAGGGGCGTTGGCCAGTCAGGCATGGTTGAGCTGATCTGTGCATTTAAGCTTTTTTTGTGGCGAGTTCGGCAGGTTAAGCAAGGTCTCGGTATTTCTGGGCCAATTACATGGGACGACTGGTCTCCTATAAATGGAGGGGCGTTGGCCAGTCAGGCGGGGCCGAGATGACCCGTGCGGTGAACCCTTTCGGAGTCAGGGTAAGTTATGGATGACGGCTAATCTCCAATATGGTTCGAGACATGATAAGGCCCGAGCAAGCAGATCTGTTGAGTATAACCACATCCTTTCACGGACTGGAATCGACTTGCTTGAGCAGAGGTCTACACCCAAGGGTGGTCCGTCCTTTACCGGGAATATTAGGTCCTTTACTTCCAGTTCTGTATTTTAGCGTCGGGGGTCTCGTTTGGTCAGGCAGAGGGGAATTAGCTGGGAACCGCAGGCTAGAGGTTTTGATGTTGACCGTGATTTTGGGGACCAGAAGAGGGGCAGTCGACGGTCTCCGATATGGAGGGGCGACGGTCCATGCATACAGCTGTTGGGTCCAGGTCTTGGGTGGGGAGAAAGGTGAATGGAGAACCTGATCAGTGTGGCCCAGGTGGGAAGGGTACCGGCTTCCCAAGGGCCCGAGAAGGTAGAAAATTCCGTTTTTCTTCTCCCATAAGGATATATATCCTCGAGATTTCAAAATCCCATTTTTTTCACAACGGCCGGTCGATGGGCGGCCATTGGGTTTGAGTCGGCTCTGGTTTGGCTCAGTCTGTCCGTGTCCCTGAGGTAAGTCCGGCTCAGCTGGAGGGTCGGGATCAGCGACCGTCGACAGGTGAGGCTTTGGAGACCTATGGGGATTGGAACTGGTTCTTGTTGCCCGAGTTCCTGGGTAAGTCCGGCTCAGCTGAAGGGTCGGGATCGCCGACCGTCTACAGGTGAGGCTTCGGAGGCCTATGGGAGGCCTATGAGGGGGATCTGAGCTCTTCCGGCTGTGTCTCCGAGGCAAATCCGGATCAGCTGGATGGACGGAATGTACATCATCCATCAGGTGAGGCAACGGTGGCCGGTCGGAGGGAAAAGGGGGGCCGGGAAGTTAGGTGGGGTCGGGGGAGGCAGGCCGACGCCAGCACCTTTATGTCTGAGGAAGGCAGACTTCTGCATGAGTTCTTCCTGATATAGATTTTTTCAAATTTGAAAACTCGAGACTGTTAGAAATTTGAAAAAATATATACATTAATATAAAAGTCTCATTGTAGTCATCTAAACAAGGAAGATTTAAAAATGTTATAGGCAGTATAATAGTTTTTGAAACTAAATATATATATATATATATTAAGAACTTTAAAGCGTGATTTATACAAACAAAATATATACAGTTAATATCAAAAATACATTTTATCGTTAACTTAAAATTATTTTTTTCTATAACTAGGTCACGATTAAGCTTTAATAATCTGATCTCAATTAAAAAAAAAAAAATAAAGAAATTAAACGCGAGACATGACTAAAAAGTAGAAGAGTAGCATGACATCTACACGATCAAGCTGAGTTCTAATTCGAGTGAATGCATATTTTTTAAACACGCATTGATTAAAATGTGATACAATCCGTCGAAGGAACCACGTCTAAAAACTGTTATTTATGATGTGCTTAATCAAACGAAAACCTTAATTAGCTTAGAGAATAATTATACATTAGGCTTAATGCAATGATTATATATATTATCTCATCAAAAAAATGAAATTAATTAAATATGTACTATGAATAAGGAATAAAAAAATATATATAACTGTATTAGATAAAATTTCCAGGAAAGAATTAAAAAAATACTAAAAAAAACACTAAAATTGAGAATATAAAGAATCAATCATATTTTATAAGGTTTGAAATTTAAACATAAAAAAACATATTCCCTTGTTTTCTTTCCACGATTATTATTCTTATCAAACCATTTGCTACATATATTTATTAGTAGCACATAAAAGAATAAATTATCGTTTTTTAAATAAGAAATAATATAAATAAACAAAAAAGTAATAATTATTTTTCCATAGTATAAAAAAACAAAATAACAACGTCAAAAAACTTCATGAGAATAATATCAATGCACATGTTGAAATGGGATGAAGAAAATCCTGTTTTCTTGAGTTCAGTCTATGATTTAAGCTTTGTCAGGTATACAAATATTATCAATTAATATCTAACCAACCACAATCTATTATTTATTTCATCTATTCTCATATACAGCTGGTATCAACGGCCATTCTTCAAAGACTCAGTTAACTTCGGAGCTCGTACAGCCTGTTCGTAATAATACTTATTATCAATCCATCTATTTCCTCCCGCTCAAAAAAACCTGTATTTCAAAGCAACTTTGCGTATTTAGTCGAACCAAAATGCTCGAACCTTTAGTATTATCATTGCCTGATGTTCAAGCAAAATGTTACGTATACGTTAAAAATACCAAAATTGCAGCTGCTATCCTCACTGATGACCAGTACCCCGAGCGAGTGGCTTTCATGGCGATTCAGCAAATGCACAAAGAGTTTGCGGAAACCTTCAACGTGGAGAAGGAATCACAGGTAGTCGCTGACCAGTCCTTAGCATTTCCGAAGCTGGACGAGTTCATTAAGAAATATCAAGACCCACAGGAGGTGGATAAGTTAGAGAAGTTGAAGAATAACTTAAAGGAAGTAGAGCAGATTGCCCATCGAAACCTCGACGATGTACTTATATATGCTATTAACATGAATTTAAACATTTTATTTTTATTTTAAAACAATTTTCACAGATATTGAAAAGAGGAGAGACTTTGGAAAAATTAATGGAAAAAAGCAAGGATGTCAGTGCCTTAAGCTATGATTTCTATAAAACTGCCAAAAAGGCCAACACTCGTTGCTGTTCACTGTATTGATTAATATACACATATATTGGTTATTATCTTGAGTGACTCTTGTTTTTTATTGTTCAGTTTTTTCATTTTTTACCTAATATTCTAAAGAACTACTCATCCACTTTGGACAGTTGCTTAACTAAAGGGCAAATTTATACTCTAAGACATTTAAATCATTTTTTATTTATTTATTTATCATTGAGTATTTTTTAATTATAAATATAGGAAGATTATATCAATAAAATATGAAATAACAATAATATTAAAAAAGGCATCAGAATATTTAGTAACTTCTTTCAAAAACACAATAACATACACACACAAAAAAAATAACAGCCTCTCATTGCAAATTATAATATTACGATGTTCAAATCTTAACGGCGCAGAGCAGTATCGGCAATTAAAGGCAGACAGCCTGAAGAAGGACTCTCCATCATTTAATAGAAGTTGACTAGGCAGATCCGAGTAGGCACCCTCTTAGAGGCTGACCGCAAATAATTTGCAAGACAGGCTGAGGAACTAAAGATAAAAAACCAGGATTGGATTGACAAGCTTCGTCAGTAGAACAGAAAGCTCAAAGAGGTCCGGGATCAACTCATCAGCAGCAAGCGAGCAGATACCACGATGAGCATCAGAAGCAAAAACAACAATAACTTCACTTTCACTTCCTCCATCTCCAACCCGAATGAGATCCGAGATGAAGCCTACTATCGGAGGGAGCTGGATAAGCAAAAACATCTTACCAAGACGATGAAGAATAACCTGACTGTGCTGCAGGACAAGCTCGAGGAGGTAGACTCAGGCAAGCTGGGAGTTATGGACGAGAATCCATTGATGAGAGATATTCGCATACTGGAGAACAGACTCGACAAAATTATGATTAAATATAATGAAGCGAACTCCCTCCAGTAAACATACGAGCAGATTGTGAAGAGGTTGAAAGAGTAGCGTATTGGTTACGACAATCAGCTGACCGCGATTTAACGGAGTCTCAAGGGGAAAGAACACGACTTCGAGGAGTTGCTGCTCCTGGCGCATGATGCGAACCACGCTAAGCAACAGGCACAGGTAGAGCTAAAGAAATTGGAGCATAAGAAAACAGCTGTCAAAGATCTTAGAGAGAACTATATTTCAGAGAAGCGGGAAGTTGTTGAACAAGCCAAACAAGGATTTAAGAATCAGATGTCAGGTATTAACAATGCCTACTATCGGGGCGACTCTGTACTGGACTCCGAAACCGACAATCAGCAGAAAGGAGGGTAAAATGGAGACGATGATGAGTATAACACGTATCACGAAGCTTTCCGCAGGATGAAAGAAGTTACGGGAGTAGTCGACACGAACGAGATCATCCAGAAGTTTAGAAACCAGAACGCCACCATGAAATCTCTATACGAACTTAAATAACGCTACAAGAACACTATCGAAGAGCTCAAACGGTAAAAGGAAGAAACCAAAAACAGCCTCAATTCTGCCAAGTATGAACAGCGCCAATCAAGTACCAATCTCTCAATCTCCACGACAAACAGTGCTGTGCAGCCCGATCGTAGAAAAATCGAGGAAGTTGAACAAGCCATCCAGAAAGTGCATCTGGAATGCGAGAGAGCCAAAGTGAGGTACGAGAAGCTCGTGAAAAATCTCATTAACTTTAAGGCCGGCATCGAACACCTCGCGCACAATCTAGATTTTTATAGAGGGGAGAATATCGCTGAAGGTTAACAGCCCATCAATTCAGAGAAGCTCTTGCTTACCACACACGAAAAGCTCAAGAAGATATACACAGTCGTTAAAGGGGATCCAAGCTTTAAGATGGATAACTTTAAGCAGTCGTTGACAGGGGTCGAGAAGTACATCAATGCCGAGGAGTATAACAAGCCTGGAAAGAAGGTGAAGGGTTCAGGAGAGGGTAAAAACACGGATAGTGGCCAAGGCGAAGATGATGACGACGACGTCGATGATACGATATCGAGGAAGATTAAGCAAAGGGATCAATCAATTCATCAACAACAACAGGCAATGAGGAGTAGTGGGATCAATAATGAGAGTGCAATTGCTAGCGGCAGTGGCTATAAGCGAATACTTAAAAAGACCCTCAGACATACGTGATGCCTTAATTTGATAAATTTAAATCCATCAGATGTTAATATTTATTCTGTGATCTCAGATCAATCTTATTTATTTTTTCCACCAAATTATAAAAAGATATTTTCACATTGTTTGGAATAAAAAGATAATTACTTTAAAAAAATATATATAAGATATTTCATAAAAAAACTATAACAATCAGCTATCGACGAATTTCTTAAAAAATTGAATATTTTGTAGAATTATTATTCATAAATATATTAAAATTAAAACAATTTAAAAATATCATATTTCTTTCAGAATTTCCCACAAATTTTTTTTGGTTCCAACAGTCTTCCTTTACTTAACTTGATTTATTTTTTTCCTTGATAGTTGACGGTTCTACTTCTTTCGTTCAAAGAGAAATATCTGAATTAGAGTATTTTCTCGAATAGAATTAACAATAAATAAAAATGTTTATTGTGTATTTGTCAAGGGTAGTTGAGTTTGATAGGAGATGGTGAGGCCATTGTCAATTTGAAGGAGGAAAGTGATTGAAAAAATGATATTTCATGGCTATTATTTCTTAATTGTTACGAAAGATATCGATATTGATATATATATCTATGTAATCTAAACTTTAATCGCACACAATCATATTATTGTTTGTGAAAGAATTATTGTTTGTAGATATACATAATATATATATATATTTCCCTAATATCTTTCTGTAGTTAATAATAATAGCCTAATGGGAACTACATTGTATTTACTCATAACTAGACATCCATAGTCGCAGACTCATTGTCTGTGGACTCGGTGGATGACGGGGAGGTCATGGTCGCAATAATGGAGTTGTCCAAGGCTAGCATATGGGAGATTTAGGCAGCAATCAGTTCGACGTGTTTAATCCGACTCGACAAGGCCAATAGGATTTGTTGAATATGGGACGGTTTCTATCGACAGAGGTGGAGGAAGCAACCAAAGAACAGTTGGCCAGCTGACAAATTGGTGAATTGGGGAAGCAATGAAGAGTATTCGATAAGCATCTCAAGGGTTTAGTAAGTATGGTCGTCTTCCTCGTTAAAGGGAAGCAGTTCTTTCATCGACTTGAGGTAGGAGTAAGGAGTCTCGTAGTGGAGCTTGAATTGAAGACAGAATAGCACCTTGGTTTATGTGGCTTAGATTTCTCGAGCAGTACACCATTCATTTTAGGTAGCAGCTGTTTCTGCAGAGTAGTCGAAACTTTAATTAAACTGTGAATATGAAAAATAATCAAATAATTAGTATAAATATAAATTATATAGAATACCTTGATTGCAAGACGAATGATGGAAAGACAAGTAAGTTGGAGATGGTTGGTGTCGATTTTAGGGGACTTGCTGAGATAGGTGTCAAGGTAAATTTTAGCTAAGTAAGTTGTAGTCCGATGGCATCCGTGAAGTCTCATAAACTATAAGCAATAAAACAAAAATGAGAATATTGAAGGAATGAGAAATAATTTAAATCGATAAATATAGATATTAATAATTAGGAAAAAATACATAATGTATCCACTTGACTTTATCAATATTATTCTTATTTAAAAAAATATAAATAGATAGAAACATATCCTTATTTTTAATTATAAATTCAACAAACAAACAAATAATAATAATAATATACACTAAAAAAAAAAAAGTAACATTAAAAGAACAAAATAGGAAATATTAGAATGTCATAAAAATTAAGGAAAATAAAAGAAAAATCTCCAAATATCTCAGAACAATATCCAACTATTACTGTATATACTCTATTTCTTAGCTTTCCGCTACTCGGAATAGATATAAATAACTATATTGAATGAATGTATATTATTATTAATGAGAAAGGTGGGGGGGAATATTATTGTAAAAAACACCCTGTATTGGAGTGATATTTTTTAATCATACATTAAAAAAAGAAAGAGAATTGATTTATTAATGAAAATTATGAAAATAAGCCAACAAAAAGATATGTTGGTAAAATCGAGTTATAAATATATATTCATTTATATCTATTATATATATACCATATAAAATAATATCTCATCCAAAGAATGAAGAGCTTAGATATATGCAAGAAGGATATAGATGATAAAATTGGTGAGAATAGAACTTAGGTTAAGTCAATATACTTTAGTTTTTTTAGATGTGTGATAGGATAATTGTCTAAGAGGACGCAAATATTTTTTTACAAAAATACTCAAAAAATAGCAGTATTGAATATTATGAAAAAGAAGAAGATGAACAAATACAAATGTTGGAAGAAGTAGTGGATTTTTAAGAATACTGTATTAATCTAAAAAATGAAAAAAATGAAAGAATGTTGAATCTGATACCTGATACATCCAGTCAATGAGGAGTGAATAGTGTTGAGGCTCTATTTTTTGGTTGTCGATTCTCCGAAGTTGTAAAAACATCTAAAAATCAATTTTTCATCATTAAAAAATCAGTTCAATACTCCATAACAAATATTTATAAATATATAAATAGCTATTAAAGTAAAATTTGAAGAAGTGCTAATTGAAAACTAGTGAGATATCTAAAGTGAAAGTGAAAAGGGCCATTAAATATTTTTTTTATGTTTGTTTATCAAAAAAATATAAATTTCAATATTATGTTTTTTGTTCCTCAATAATAATGCATCCATAAATACTGTAAATATATCAATTGATCAATGATATGGGAAAATATGATTTTTTCAACAAAGAGCACAGAAACTAGTAAAAAATTAAAAGCTTACCTCATCAGTGACGATCACTTGGTTTAGTTCTTCATGAGCACTACTATAAAACATGTCTATTTCAAGTTCTTCAGATCTTTTTCTTTTGTTTGTTTTTTTTTTTGTTTTTTTGTTCCCTTTCAAACTATTTTTGGTTTATTTGATATTTTTTCTTTCTTTTTTTTTGAATTTAATTATTTTAAAGATAATATAATAGAGTTTTCAATAAATTTAATGAGTGAAAGTTATCTATATATCTATATATATATATTTTTTTTTAAAAATATTTATTATTAAAAATAACGAACTATAAAAAAAACACTCTGTTTTTATAATATTTAATAATACAAAACCAAATATCATTTTAACATGACGATGCACTTATTATAAATTGTATGTTATGTTTTCTCATTTAAAATAAATGGTAAACATCCATAAACACATATAATATATAATACATGGATATATAAAAAAAGGATTTTTAGTTCAATTTTCTATCATCCATTTATCATCATCCAAATAACATATAAATTATATGTTTATATATTAGTGATAAATACATGTGAGCTCAATTGTGCTTAGAATATATGTGTATAAACAAGTGAATAATTTTGGTCTGAGTTATTTTTTAATGCCTTTAAGCTACGGTGAATAAAGTTGGGAAAGACGAAATAGTGGATGATGAGACTGGTGGATAGACTCTCACATAAACCTTTCTCCCTACATTGATTTAAAATTAAGACCTTATCCTTTTTTATTATAATATAATATTTTCGATTAGTGCTTAAATACATAATATTTGTTAACAAAACGAAATAGGGAAATAGGGAGGGGAAAAATATGAACTAAATCAAATAACTAACAGATTTGGCAAGGTATATTTTGCTAATATAACCTAAACCACACAATTTTATTCTAAAAACAACAAGGTTTTCGGATATTATGCTTGTGAGAACTGCGTAATGACTATTCCCTCGTTTTAAAATAACAATTAAAAAATATAAATACATATTTTTCAAAGAAACACTAACAAAATCCTAAAAATTATGAATTCAATAAATACAAATATTAAACAAAAAACATTAATTTTATAATATAGATAATAGATATGTACATATCCAATGATAGAAAATAGGAATTAATATCTACATTATTTATATATAAAAAAAAAAAAAATAATGAAAGTTAGTATTTTTGTGAACAAGCATAATTTTTTTTTTTGAAATCTAGGATATAGAATAAACTATCCCCAAAATGAGCATTAATTTTATTTAGCCAATTGCTTATGGAAATATAAGGCAATACAAAATACATTAAATCGTTTTTCCGAATCTAAATATTGTTTCGACTAGAAGCTTCAATACAAAAATGACAAAAAAGCATATACACAATATCTTTTTTTTTATAAAATACCAAAAACAATTTAATTTTTTCCCTAAAATATAAGCAATTTTGGATACGCCAATCCTCTATATTCATCTTAAATTCATCATTTTATTAAGTACAGTTGCTAAAAATGAAATTATCAAAAAATAAGAACACTCAGTTAAAAAATGAGTGGAAAATGGACAAACCAGTACAACATTGTTTGAAGTATAATGGGCTAAAAGTATAACTCTTACCTTAATATCTGCTAAAACAATCAGAAATAAGAGCTACTAACTGATCATTTTAATTATTTGGAGATCAGAGAAGTAGGCAGAAATCCAGAAATACATTCGAAGGGAATATTTTTTAACTATTTTTGAAATTGATTTCTTATTGATACTATTTTTCAAAAATTATTTATGAATCCTTGACAATGGGATGAGGAGCGAACAAGTAGTTTAGGAAAAAATATTATCAATTTGAAACTCGGTGCCAAAATCATCTTTTTTTGTATAAATGGATTTGGGTTTATTATTATTTTTATATTAATTATCAATATGATATATGATTATAAAAATATTCGTTTTTACTTAAACTTTTGAAAAAATATATGCCCAATAAAACATCTATATATACATAGATATATATATACATGGCATGCCATTCGATCCCTGATCGAGGCGTGTCGGCGACGGCCTTAAAACGCTTATTATTATTATTATTATTGTTATTGTTATTATTGTTATTTATTTATTATTTTATTTTATTTATTCTTTATTTATTTATTTATTATATACATATTTTAAATTATTTATTTTTTAACTTTAAAAAAAAGTTAACTTTGATTCTTTGACTGCGAGTCGACTCAAACATCTAAATAAAACTTACTCATCCTTAAAAATAATGTACTGTATCTAATTTAATTTATTAAAGAGAGGTCATAATTAAAAAAAAAAATAACTTTACTCCATAATTATCTTAATGTCTGCGAGTAGTCGATTCAGCCAAACTTGTAAAAAACTACTAATAAGACCTAAAAAATAAATATTGGTTTAGTAAATAAATATAAATATCTCAACGATATTAAAATAGGGTTAATATTTTTTTAGAGCTAATAGATGACTGATTTGCCATTGTTTGATTAATCCAGTCCCTACAAGGATTTTATGGCCAAAATAGAAAAGGCAAGGCATCGCCGAGTCTTCACGAATAGATAAAGTTCGGCAAACACTCCCATTGGTCACAATAAAACCATGGTGGCATTAGCTTCCCAGTAAATTAACGAGAAGATAACAACCGCGGCTGACTCGTTTTCTCAAACGATCAAGGAAATACTCAACTAGAATCGCAACATCGACTTCAACTACATTGTTTATGCATTGAAGCGTCACCAGTTCCTCGAAGAAATTATCAGAAGTATAAATATAAAACTGGTGGAGGAAAACACGAGGCTTCATAGCGAAGTCAAGGAGAGGGAGAAGACACTCGATAATATGAAGAGCGAGCTTAGTTTCAATCTGATCATCAAAGGGCAACACAGTCAGAACTCCATCGTAAATAAGCGATCCGTCCCACCCGACTCTCCTTCTTTGAATGCCACCAAGAGAAATTTTAATATTGTCGTATTAGATGGCAACTTCTAAGTATCTAAATCGCTGTATGAAAAGTCGAAAGGGTGCAGTCTGGAATAGTTTCACGAGGAGGCAAATAAATATTTTTTGTCAGAAAAAATACAAATTAAAACAGTAAAAGACTGGCCTCACTCAACTTCATCGCTCGGCTACCAGGAATCTGCCCAGCAATTAGTCCAGTAAGCCTTGCAGTAGGTTCGGAACACTCTGTCTAAAAGCAATGTTCCTTCGAACACAGAGCTCATTGGCAATATCTTAAAGGATCAGCTGATGGGGAAAAAATAAAAGATAGAGTTAGTAATCAAGATGTTAACAAACTAAACAATTCTTAAGAATCTCGAACAGCTGTACAGCGTAAAAAACTTCAAGTGCGGGCAGCCATGCTACCAATTCAAGTAACAAACACAAGAGAGCCAAAAATAGTTCAGATCAAACGCCGATCCCATTGCAGCCAAAACAGCCAGGTATAGTGTAGGAAAACGATCAAACGAAATCGTGTACAAATCTGACAACATCGACCATTACATGAAGAAATTCAAGAACCGAATGAACTCTATCCACGCTAAAAATTAAGACATCCGAAGCATCACGAAAAGCAATCTTGATGCGACTGAACAGTTCGAAAAATAGTTCAATAAACAACTGGATAAAAGAAAAAAACTTGAATACCTCGAGAAAAGAAAAATAGATCAGACTTTACAAGGCCTTTTGTATACATCTCGAAAATGAATTAGAGAATAATTCTGATTAGGTGTTATAAATAAAATATGTTTTTTTAAAATATTTTTAATGAAAAATTTGACTGAGAGAGATTATAAGTGTAACACTTTCATTCCTCAGCTTGCTTAGATGCAGCGGGTTGGGTTTAAGAAAAATATCTCTTCTTTGACAGTTCTTGCGGAGTTAGACGTTTCGAATGATCAGCGTGTACCATTAATTTGATAATCTATAACCATATTTAAAAATATAAATAAATAAAATAGGTATTTTTTGTTTTTCGTACATTTATCAGAGAGGTAGGATAAATATATTTCATACTCTCCAACATTTTTCCAGCGTTATTGTGCTCCCTTAAAAAATGCCAGCGAGGCCCTGATTGAGGCAGTTCCTCGAGGGTCATCATTTAGAAAATACACATGCCCATACTGTAGACATCGGCTTTAGCCAAATCGACCGGCATTTCACCATTGTTATTTAAAATATCTTTAGCCATATAGCGCGGGTCACCTTCGCTTACGTCTTCCCCTGCTCTGAGCTGAAGGGATCTGACGTGGCTGAAATCGCATAGCTTCCAGAACGTTGCTTGTTCTAGGTGTTTACGTTGTGGTTGATGATCGTGTTCACTTAACACAATATTGTCTGGGCTGATATCGAGGTGGACCAGCCCTGCGCGATGCATTTCTATGATTGCCTGGAGGCCGTTGATTAACACGCTTTTGATAAGCTGTTAAGGAATATGTTGAGGCGTTTCATTTTTAATAGTACCGAATCTAAATTATAATACAGTTTTGTTAATTTATTTATATAGATTTATTTTAAATACCGATGATGTGGATCTTGCTTCGATTCTCGAAAAGCATTCAAGAGGGTTCTTAAATTAAATCCACAACACTACATAACAGTATAGACATCCTCTTCCTACACCCAGCTTCCAAGATACCTGACCACGTTTTTAAAACACTCTTTCGTGGTTCCTGCATACAGGTGCAGCTGCCGCAGACTGTTCGAGCTGCTCTCGATGTTCTTGATGGCGTAAACACACCCATCAACGTAGCTTCGATATTTCTTAACTTCACTAAACGTTCCTTGACCCATCCCGCCCAGATATTCGTAATCACTTGCGATTCGACTAAAAGGGAATATGTTTTATCGGGTTTCGTTATTCGAAGTGTTTGCTGGATCATGCTTATAGAAGTCCTCACCGATGGCCAACATGTTCGTTTTCTGTTTCTTCTTGTTTCTGGGCGGAGACTCCATCGGGTAACCGATGTATGTCTTCTTTGGAGGTGTTGAATAAATTATATTGTTTGGAGCCAATATGGTAGATTTTTCTGGCGCATACTCGGCCTGCTTGGGGATACTCTTTTGAGCGTTATTGATTTCATGTGAATCAAATGACAATGAACAGGACTCAATTTGAATTTATTCGACGTAGTCGTCGAATAAATGGTACCCAATTCCCAGAGGTTTCTTGGGTGTTTTCATATTATGGGACCCGAAGTCCAGAACCTTCCCAGGGATCGATTTTATTCTTTGATAAAAACTCTGTTGTGCGGAATGAGTAGATGCGCCATAATTTTTATAGATAGGAGCTGTCGAACCGAAAAGAAACGAACTTGTAGATGTATTGGGTTTATTGTTGAGATTTGGAGGTTGGCAGGCTGGAGATTTCGGTGGAGAATATTAACCTTCGATTTCCATAGGAAAATGTTTTTTTTTAAAGTACGTTTAATGTTTTTTAAAAAAAGCTAATACAGTCTGTATGGCTCAGTGTTTTTTGTATAATATTGCGAAGTATTATATTTATTATTATTAATATTTCTCCCTTATTTTAGGTTATATATATAATCTTTAAAAAATTAACCTTAATATATCTCTACCCATTTATCTATATCCAAATACATTAAAATTATTTGAATTTTTTTAGGAATTGGCAATTATAAAGAACAACATTAAAAAAAATAAAAAATAAAAACCTCCCACTAATTTTCTAAATTCAAACTTATTCATGTTATTTTTTTAAAAATCAAATAATATGATAGATACATGGGAAAAAAAAAACAGCAAATATCATGAATTCGAATATCCACAAAAATAAAATATGTTTATATTTTATAAATAAATATTCAAATTTAGAAACAAACAAAATAATTTTTTAATTTTTTAAAAAGTTAAGTTAAATAAAAAATATATTATTAGCTTAATAACGCTGTATTTATTATGCTAGGATGCATATCTAATTCAATCAAAAACACTGGCATCGAAAAAAAAGTTAATTTTAACTACAATGATTTTGTATTTTTTGAAAGTTTAAATTTCTTACTTAGCCTCTAATAATCGACGATACTAATTTATCCCCCATTTTAATGCAAGTGAAAATATCGATATCTTTATTGCAGTGTTCACTCATTTTTTGAAGCCTGTTTCGAATTCTGCATATTTTTAATAAAATTAAAAGATATAAAAAATGATGATCGTTTTTCTGAAAGGTTTTTGTTGTTTTAGTATTATATTTTTCCGTAATTTGAGACCTGTCTATAGTAAAACATTTGTTTTATGTTGATACTGGAAATAAGCAATATTAACGTCAACTAAATAGCAGCAAAGAAACATTAAGTGAAATGATTATTATTTAAAACTCCCAACTCTTTATATTTTTTTTTTTTATCTTGAACTTGCATAAAACTGTTTAAAAAACCTGATTTATAATTGATTCTTTTATTTTATTGTTGTTATTATTGTGTTATAAATACTTGTTGTTTTTTGAATAATAAATATCAAGCATAAAGCAATTACTTTTTTATTTATTCAATAAGTTTCCAGACTTGTTATTTGTCATAAAAAAAAAATAAATGAAAAAAAAAATTTATACAAAATAACAGAAAACAATATATTTTTGTATCTTTAGCTATGCAAAACTTAAGTCAGCCTATCAAACAGCCACAAGGTCAGGGAAGTCCCCGGCTTCTATCGTCGCTGCCTTCTTTACATTTTGCTTCTTTCCTCGCTCCTCCCCCTCTCTCCTGTTGGGTTGATGATCCCTATCTCTATCCCTCTACTCGTATCTCTGCTTTCTTGACTCGTCCTCTTCTTCCATCTGCTTTTTCACTTTCGCCCGATGTACTTCGACATCTGCTTCGGAAGGGCTGGAGAAGTAGTTATATTTATCGTCGAGTTGTTGGATGGCTTGGCCGATGTCGCAATGTTTCTGTGGAGGCAGCAGGTTGACCTTTTCGAATAGTCGTATAATGTTAATGTGATGTTCGAGGAGATCCAGATCAGGTTTTTCAATAACCTATTGCTGTTTCTTCTCCTTCTTCGGCTTCTCGTTGACGACAATGTCATTTTCAGCCTACTTCTTGCTCTTGATGAGATGGGCGCCTTTCTTGGTTTCCTTGTCCCAGTCCTTCCCCTTTAGCTCGACCTCTTTTCGTTCCAACTGGCTGAGCTGGGCTTTCTTTTAAGAAATCGAAGGTAGGAGTTTGCTACAGTAATCCTTCAAAAATTAGCATAATCCTATAACAAAATAAGTGAGATAAATCAGTGTTTTTTAATTTCAGAGATAATTTAGTTGAATTGATAATTATGATACGCTTTTATTATTGGAAAGGTAGTGACTCTAATCGCTTCTTCCGCTCTTCTTGGATTTTGGCGTCGCGTTATTCTCGCTATTTCTTCTTCTTTTCGTATTCATCTTTCCGTTTCTGCCTCTCTTGCTGTTCGAGTTCCCATTGCTTCTTCCGCTTTTCCTGCTCAGCCTTCCACTCCTTCTCCTTCTGTTCTTTTCTCTCATTTTCCGCCTTGATTGCCAATTTTCTCTTCTCGGTCCTCTTTACCCAAGTGATGAGCTCCTGTTCCCGCTTATATTAACGAAGTTCATCTTTATATTTATCTTCGAGACTGTAGATTTCGTCTTCTAATTCGTATATCTTGTCTGTGATCGCCAAGATTTCCCTTTCGAATCTCTCTTCGATCTCCTCGGGAGTGCTTTCTAGTGCTTTTTGTTTCTCCTCGACTACTTCTTTAATATTCTCGATCTTGGTGATTTCAGCCTGCACGAGATCGAGCTGTCCTTTGATTTCGGTGATCTCGGGGTTGAGCTTATTAAGTTGCTCCTGCTCCACCCTGACGAGGCCTTTAGCATTCTGCAAATCTCGTTCTATCTCGATTTCGTCCTTGGCGTTCACCAGGAGAGTCCCAATGGAGTCTATCTCGCTTCGAAGCTTGCGCTGCTTCTCTTTGGTCAGTCCGTCTTCGCTGATTAAGATATTTTCTAGTTCGTGTTTGCGTTCCTTCAGCTATGCGTAGGACTTATTCTCAAGGCCCGATGGATTTTCTCTGCCTTGTTTCCGTAATTCTCTGATCTTCTCTATAATTTTTTTCTGGGTTTCAACTAATGTCCTGAATTGGTTTTTTAGTTTGTCCTTCTGGGGGTAAAGTTCCCGCAACTTCGCTTTGTTTTCGGAGGACAGTAATTTGTTTGTCGACTTTTCATATCTGAATGATTTTTTTAATTCAACTTTTTCTTGTTGTTTTTTCTTGCGGGAATCCTTTAGGTCCTTAATCTGTGCATCAATTTTGTCGATGGCCTGGTCTAAGGCTTTTTAATCAGGTTGAGGTAGTTCTTTTTTTGGTAAGTCAGGAATTGTAGTATCTAATGTAATGTTATTAAGATTCCAATCGAATCTTTCTCCCTTTCTAACACCTCCTTGTTCACGGGTTGGCTTATGTTTTTCGGATGGTTAATCGACCTTTTAAGTTTGGGCAACATGCTGCTTTGAAGTTTGAGCGGGAATATCGGTCCCTTTTTCGACATATTTATTGGCCTTTTTTTGGGGTTGTTGATTTTCGCGATAGACTTTAGGTGTATTTTTTTGTGCTTTCTCGGGTCTTTCTTGTACTGGCTTTTCTATAGTGATATCTGCATCTCCCTTGTCTTCAGTCTTGACTGTTTCGACCAACGGGGTTGATTCCACTTTGACTGTCCCTTTCTCCACGTATTTTTTACTCATAATAAGCTATTGTATAATATTTATTGAATAATTATAAAATATATAAAGAGTAGAATTTGTAATAGATATTTGGATATCTATACGTGTCTGAAAAATTTAACTAGAAGGCCATTATATAAAGATGAGATGATAATCTTACAAATGTTTTGAAGTCAACTTAATATTTTATTTCTATTTTCACTATAATTCTTTAGTTTTTTGTACACGTATGGTACTTTCCTCTTTTTTTAAACATGGTCCGTTTCTCCAATTAACATAGAGATATATTTCTTTTATTAATTTTTGAAATAACACTGAATTAAAAAGAAATGTAAATAAACCCATTAAAACTATAACCATATATAACAAACTTTATAAGACTTAGAGAAAGAAAAAGAAGAAAATACTCAATCATAAAGTAGTAAGAAAGTCAGTCATAAAATCTTCAATCTTGCTGAGTTACACTTCGATCTTAAGTTGATTACTCTTTGATGCCTCGTCAATAAGCTTTGTTAAAGACTTCATATTGTTCATCTTTAAGTGCTTGTAGTATTCTTTATAGAATCTGCGCTCCAGTCTATGCTTCTTGCCTTCAAACTACTGGTCTTATTTGTTTTTAGACAGGTTTTATCGGTCTGCCATTAACTCGTATTTTCTCAACAAACAACTATTGGCATGAGGGTTCGCGGCTTTTTTATTCCAATATTTAATGTTTAGCTTCAGATCAGTGTGGTTTTCCCGGTGAATATTTTGGCGGGTCTCGAGGGTCGACGGCACGCTGGCACGTGGCCTCAAAATAGACGATTCGTAGGACACGTTATTCTGCTTCAGGAAAGATGATTCTGGTTATTTAAAAAAATGCAGGGGCCTCGCCCTTCTGTCTTTATAAATGGGTGTCGAGATTTAGTTGGTAGAGGGAGCGACACTTACATCAATTAGGTTGAGTCCCTTAACTCGGTGCTTGTTAGTGTCGGCTGTTAAAATACGGGAATACTTAGCATCGAGAACTCTAAATTTATTTTCATTATTGGAAGATCCCGAGGGACTGGGTTTGGTATTGTTGGGATTCGATGGGTAGTTGGAGTTCGAGTGGGATTGATGATGAGTCCTGTAGGGCTGACTGATATACCCAACCACTTTCGGTTTATTAGCAAGAGATGAGAGTGGGCGTGAAGATGGAGGAGTAGTTTTGCAATTTACTGCAAGCATAATATGAGTGATGATTATGAGATTTTTTCGATATATTTCTATATCTATATAGATATACTGAAAATAGAAGAGCGATTAATGTACAATTACTTATAAGTATGACTTCTATTTTTTATAGACTCTTTAATTTTTTTAATTGGCTATTCAAAAAA
>JAHDVE020006740.1:0-16331 GCA_022606495.2 Halesus radiatus
ATTTATCTTGAATTCTTTTTTATGTTCATCTGAGTAATCGGGAATTCGACAGTAGCCACAACCTCTTCAAGCTGATGCCTTTTTTGATAGTGACATCCGTCCCTTTAGCTTTACATAAAATATTGTGCGAACAATCTCTAGTGAGGTCAAAATACGATTCGTCATCGTCTCCCGATGTGAGTGAACTTTCGTCACCGAACGTATAATTATTATTTTGACTCCATTTGTTATACTTTGGCAACGGCCGAAGATAGTATCGGCTGTTATGTGACTCAGTCATACATGTACTGCTACTTAGGTGCTACTCGTTCTGGGAGTACATGCTATGATTTCCTTTGTACTTCGTTCTCTCCCTATTCTGCCGTAGTTGCGCTAGTAAAGAGCTTATCCTCTAATTCTACTGGACTGCCTGCTCATTGATTTCCCGTAGTTTTCGAACGAGTGTGGAGTTCGCGAATCTCTCTTCGTCGTATCTATGGGATAGGGAGGCTGTCTTGGGGGTTTCGGAGTAGTCGGTAAAAAAGGTGGTATCGTTCGAGTGTGAATATTTTTAGTGGGCTTGTTTTTTCTTGAACATCGACATATGTATTATTATTATTATTACTATTGTTTTTTTGTATCTATATTTATATTAATGTAGAAAACAAAATGATTTATTTCTACTGTAATATAAATATAAGTGATACAAAAATAATAAAATAAAAACATGTTTCAAATTATCTTTCTTTTTTTTTATTTGTGTAATTAGATAAAAAGAATTTCGAATACAATTAGTTTTATGCCGAAAAAAGGAAGTATTTCAGGGGGAAATAAATATATGACAAGATGGATTTATAAAATATTATCAGTAAACTTGGAAAAATTTCATGTAATAAAAAAGCATAAACAGACAGACGTATTATTCTCTGATTATCTTTATAATGGTTTTCGGAAGAAAAAGAGTCGGCTGAAATATTTATTTATAACTCAGTGAAATTATCAAAAATTAAATTCTACTCATCAATATAAAAATAAAATAATGGAAAATAGAAGAATTTATCATTTTTTATACACAATAGCGTGGGAGGGGGGAGGATAATACTTCAGAGAACATATATTATATTTAAAGAAAAAAATAACCATAACATGCAAATATTTTAAGATAATATTTAGTAATCATCATAATGCAATAATAATAATAATAATAATTTTTCATTCTAAACAGCAAAAATATTTATTCAAAAAAAAAGTATACGTAAGAAAGAATCAGCGAAAAAAAGGAGAAATATTAAAAAACATAACATCAACGAACTACAAGAAATAACAATAGTTCTTGGAAGAAGACAATTAATTAAAACAACTTTTGAATCTATATATTTAAGTCGATGTTCAGAGCAATCGAGTCAATTGAGACAGTGTTGGAGTATTTCAGAAAGTTATTGGTTCTGCTGCTGATCATATTGCTAATAATTAGTACGATCCGAAGGGAAGTAAATGGTGTTGACTACATGATAATCATTATCTCATTCTTTAACTGCGATAAGAAATCCTCGAGGTTCAATTAAGTAAAAAAAACCCAAAAGAAGCATATAATATCTTACATGTATATCAATATCGATAATCTATATCAATCTGTCTATTTGATTTTTAAATATTTACCTATTTATCTATCTTCTTTATCACTTTACCTGCTTTTATTTACGAGTGCTCAGTTCATCCTGCTGATCTTGCTCTTGGCCACGTATAGTCATATCTACACGATACTGTCTATCATCCTCCTTAAAGATAAAATTTTCACATTGTAATTGGAAATCGCTTACATCGCAATATACATGACAGCAACGTTGGTTGTCTACAGGGACTACCAAGTGCTGCGCATCAAAGAGGCAACCATATCAGAACCTGAAATACCTGATGATGTAACATCAAATTTAAAAAAACACGTTATTTATTAATATATATATGATTTGTATGTTGATAGTCGGTAGAATTGCCAGGAGGTTGAAGGTTTCTAAAATAATGTTGATAATATAAGCACATACCATACTACTATTGTTTTTATTTTTTATTTTTTAAAAACTGTCGTTACTTCGCAATTTATTTATATTTTTAAAAAATCAATTCTTATATTTATTTAAATATTTAATGGAAAAATATTTTAGTCAGGAATATATATAAACACTCGTTGCTGACAACATTCCATTTAAATATATCTTTATTTTTTAAATAGGATATCCAAACATATGCAAATTCAAAATTTTAATATGCATATCGATTTTATGTTTAATAACAAATTATCGATATTTTTTTAACAAAGAAAATGCTGCTATCATTAGTTATATATATTTTTTAAAAATAATAATATCTATTATTATTATAAATACTCACTAGACACCAAAGACAAAGATAACATTAAAATATGATGGTTGAAAGCACCAAAATATTGGAAACGTATGAGCAACAGGCAATATGTGCTTTTCCTTTTTCTCGATGTTTAATCTTGGAGCCTAACTTTTACCAATTTTCACAATCAAAAATGATTTTTTAGTTATGATAATGTTATTACTCTTTTTTTATTATATTTTCCCTATATTTGATTTATAAAATGTGTAACTGTTCGCAATTATATCAATATGCTTTCAATTATACATCCACTTTTAAATACATTAGCCAAGAGATATTGATATTAGTCTTTATATTAATTATAGAATAACAATGTCTAGATAAAATTTTAGATTTGGAGGTCTTGTTTAAATATTTTAGTGGTTGCCAGTATCTCTAATGACTGTACCTACTCGTCTGAGGTATTCACAGCTAGGGGAACACTCATTTTTCTACGTTGTTTGGATCTGTTGATACTTTTTTATATATATTTTATAAAAATAATATTACTAGATAATAAATGGTGCCACTGCCATACTAATGCGTCTAACTACAATATCAAGCTTTAATCCGTCCTTATTAAATATAGGTCTTCTCCAATTTCATAGTGATATCAAAAAATGGGAGATACTTGAATTATGAGTAAATAGCTTTGGCCTAATATTTTTAGAGGGGTCTTCTTTCTGAATTTGACCAAGATGATTGGACCGTTATTGAGAATATATATTAAGGTTGCTATTTGCCCAATTAACCGTACGTATATAAATAGTCGGAATAACCCAACAAATCCTTTAAGTTAATTATATTTATAAACATTTAAAAGCCATAAGAAATTTATGCAGATTTATATTTTAATTTTAATTTAATCATTTAAAAAATAAAAAAAAATAAAAAAATACAATATTTTTTAAAAAATCAATTATACTAAATAAATATAGATATCTCTCTTATATCTTTTTTATTTTTAATGATAAAAGAAAAACATTAACATATATCTATAATAATAATATTTATTTTTTATATCAATAATTATTTTTTAGGACAGACTCTTAAAAAAAAATAAATAGGAAAGATAAAAAAGAAAATACAGAAATACTAATATATATTTAAACAAAAAAAGAAGCTATTTTTTAATGAACTTTTAAATCGAAGAAGTGATTGATATTCAAGGGACCTTTTACTACGACCAACTACACACACAACCAGTCACGCTAATCTGTTTCTAACACAAACTATGCGGCGGTGCAGTCGATTAAGAGTTTGAATGGACTTTTAAGTTTGAGGTACTACGGGG
This sequence comes from Halesus radiatus, assembly GCA_022606495.2. Lineage (NCBI taxonomy): Eukaryota > Metazoa > Arthropoda > Insecta > Trichoptera > Limnephilidae > Halesus > Halesus radiatus. The sequence goes on from JAHDVE020006740.1 coordinate 3,656, forward strand.
AGAATCGTCGATACAAATGATAGACAATAAAAAAATAGTCGAACTCGGAGAAGCCTATGCTTTGGTATTTCAGAAAGACAGCGAACCGCGAAAGACCTTCTTCCACCCCGAACACGAGGTTTTAATGGAGTGGAAATAAATACTGTCCAAGAAGGCAACGCAGATGGGATTTCATAATTTATACAAACCTTTTCGGAAACTTGGAAAAGGAGGTTCTGCAGTGGTAAGTCTAAAATAATCCATATTTATTTTTTTGCAATTTAATATCTAGAAATTGAAAAAATCAAAAATATGTTTAAAACAATAAAACTATGAAATACATAAATACATAATTTTTGAATAAATATATATCTTTTATTTTTAGATTTAGATCGAGATCGAGACATAATGCCAGTGTTTTGATTAAATTATTTTTTTGATAAAACTATTTGTTATTCTAAATTCTTTAAATTTATAGATATATATAGAGTATAAATATATAGAGTATATATTTTATATTCAATAACTTATTCTGTTAATCTATCTCAATAAATTAATATTCTATTCTTTATTTTTTTAAATCATTATTTTTAGGTATATTTGGGTTAACGTCTCGAAGATCATGAAAAAGTAGCAATCAAAGCATTTCCCAAATAACCTCTTAAAAAATAACCCACCGGTCTCAAGGCTCTCCAAAACGAGATCATAGTAATGCGACTATTGAAGCATAAGTGCATCGTGTCGCTTTTCGAAGTTTTTTAAACCTAAAATACGATATACCTTGTTTTAGAGTACCTTGCAGGCGGACAACTCTCGGACATCTGCAGAGTCCATATTTTCTCAAGGAAGGAGATACAGAAGATCGTATTCGACCTCCTAAAAGGTCTACGATATATGCACGAACTGGAGATCGTGCACCGGGATATCAAACCCCAGAATCTACTTTGCCGAAAAGCGGATGGCTATGATGTAGTAATTGCGGATTTCGGTTTGGCGACATGGATTCACGAAGAAGAATATATATTTAACCGCTGCGGCACTCCAGGGTTCGCGGCTCCCGAGATCATCAAATCGCAACCCGGCGATAAGCAGCCAACTGTTAGTGATATCTTCTCGCTGGGTGCAATCACCTACTTACTCGCAGTGGGTCAAGTGCCTTTTCCAGGCCATTCTTATAAATAAATTCTACTGCTCAACCGTAATTGTCAATTGGATTTCAGCAATGAAGCCTGTCAACGAATCGATCCTATTCTGTTGAATTTGATTAAGAAGATGATGAATCCTGACCCTCTTACCCGCATAAATGCGAAGGACGCATTACAACATCCGTTCTTTTCTTAAATTATTGAGGAAGACGAGTGTGAGTCTCCAGTCACTCCTCCTTTCATTATGGCGGAGATTATGGGAGCAGATATAGGGAAGCGAATCAACGATAGCAACGGCTGCTTTATAGTGGGGAAGCCGGGGTACTTCAAGAAGAAGAATTATAATGGAGAGGAAGGGCCGACCACGCCCTGTTCTCCGATGACCCCGTTTAGTCCTTGGAGCCCTGCAGCATTTGCGGAGGAGAAAAAGATTGCTGTTACGTTTGGGTCTAAAGAGCAGCAGCTGAAATCAGCATTTTTAGGTTAAACTTAAACAACAGAGTAAATAAACAAAAATATATGATTTATATTATTCTATATCGATCGTTGTATTTTATATTATTTATATTTTATATATTTTATATTTAATGTGAATTATTGTATTTTGTTTTAGATAGTTTAGTTAGTAGAATAGAAATGGACCCTCTGCTTTCAATGGAGAAAATAAATCTAATTCTGCTTAGAATAAACCTTGAATTCATGTATATAACTTGTCTATCTAGGTGTTATGTTTTTTATGTGTCTAAATATTTTCTATAGTTAGGTTTGATGTATATAAATAATATAAACTATGTACATACAATAATTTCCTTAAGCAGATATATCATATTCCATTATTTATATTTATCATCATTTCCAATATTTCTTGAGGAAAAAAACAAAAGTTAACATATATTTATAATAAGTATATTTGACTGAAAAAATACACAAAATATGAATTAAAGAGTAAACAAAAGGAGCGAGTAGTTTGTTTTCCAATAATCATAAAGCTACACTTATTCTTAGCCCTGCAAGAACATTATAATTTGGCCTTGCTTTGTTTGATGATCTGTCAACCAGACTATTCCGATTGCTATTGCTATTAGTATTAGTATTGGTATTGGCAGCATTACAGGTATTGTTATTATTATTATTATTATTATTGAGTTTTGATATCTGGTCTCTTTCCGTTGGCATCGTCTATCGGACTGTCGACTATTTCTTGACTTTCTTAATTTTCGAAGTGCCTACTACACAGTTTCCCATATGTTTGTATTTGTTTATAGATATATTGTTATTTTATATTATCTATGTTTGTATTTTTTATATATCTATATATTTCTTTAAAAATATTTTTTTATTGCTTCAAATGTTTAATTCTTGTCCTATATTTAAAAAATACACTCATAACAAGAAAACCTATTTAAAATAATAAATATTATGTTTTTCTTTTCTAATATGATATCCTCTGGTATCATAGACTAAAAAAGATAAAGTAAAAAAATGATTAAATAAATATAAGATAAGAATTACTATGAAATAAAAAAAGAAAAATATAGAAGTAATGAATATAGCAAAAGACAAAAAATGAATATGATTAAATAAAAAATATTTGTGAATATCACAACAACCAAGTAATATAAATCTTTTGTCATCTCAATATCATTTACCCCCCAAGTGAAATAATAAAATAATCAAGAACGTAAGTACCGTCCTCGACTATCTTTTCTGACGATGCATGAATATGGTTGTGACCCATTCTCCTATTTTGTCGAGTTGAAGTATTCCGATTTAACCTTCCCAAAAGTGTTTTCGTCTGCAGAAAAGAAGTTCCCTTCTTCAAACTGGTCCAGCAATAACTTGCTCTGCCTCATTCCGTCATTCTTCTGCATCTTATCGGTCTAGTATATTTACTTTATAGTTATGCCTGAGCTCTCATTGCTTTCCTCGTTGACCCTTGACAGTTCCCGGTAACTTTATAGATATTTTTCGACAAACATTTTTCGACAGGCTTAAAATTCGTCCAACTTCTTCGATTATTCGCTTTGGTGTTTTTCTGCGTTGAGGATGTTGTTTAGGACGTCCGATAGTTGGCGAAAGGCCCGAGGCTGTGCTGGGTTCGCCGACTCTTCTTCAGTTACGGCAACCGTCGAAGTGTCAGGGTTATGTATCATATTTTGGTGCTAATTGTTTGCTTTTTTCTAAGATATTTATGAATTGAGTTTATTTCTAAGATTATATTTTTTTTCGGAAAACACTGATTGCGTTAAAGCTGAAGGTTCATGCATTCGATTGTCTCTTGTGGTGCAGGTTCCCATTGATTTTTGATCTATATTTTTTTTTTTTAAATTGCTTTAAAAAAATTTTTAGTGTTTCTGGTAAAATTGGATTAATATATATTTTTTTTTAGTATAAGTGAATATTGGATAGATAGATTCTGGGGTTATAAATAATGGCGAAATAAATGTATTTGATTTATCATGATAGAATTATTGGCTGCGCAAATATTTTAAGCTTAAAATTATACTATCTAATGTATACATATATAGATTATATCTAATTTATATATTGAAATAGTTAGTTGTATTTTATTTTTGAACATACGTATGCTATCAACATAATATACAATATATATAGACATAAAAAATTAATAAATGATATATATAGTGTCTACATTTAACTGTTAATACCATTTTATTTTTAAATTTAGAATATGTGTATATACACAGATTGATTGAGAGGTACATTACTTTTTATTTCAATAAGAAAAGCAGGTATGGCTAAAATTATTGAAGGAAATTTAAAAAAATAAATAGATATGCTAGTATTTTTCATAATTTTAAAAAACAACAACTCTTCATATCAATATATATAGGTGTACTAATTTTAAAAGCTGATTTCTACCATATTAAACAATTAATCAATAGAGAATTATTTATATTTTTATAAAAAAGTATGGAATAGCACTACGATAAATATATTGAAATATTTGTATTCTATTAAATTCGAAATATCTCAATAAAAATATTAGATGGAATCTCTATACTTTAAAAAATACCCTGTGTTATCCATCATCTATGTATTGCATCGCCACTATATTGAATTCATTCTTCATGAAAACATTTTCTTCACCTTTCCACTCTCCTTCGTGCTTGGCGTGGCGGACTGCTTGCCTGGCTAGGTAGTCTACTTTCTCGAACCCGAGGCAGGTCGGACAGAGTGCATGCTCTGCAGCAGACTACCGATGAAAATTGTCGGATCTGGGCTATCGAGTAAATTTCGGATATATCCTACCCTGTTCCTTTCTAATTCTAGATTCTCTTCCAATATCGAAATATTCTATTTCAACATTTTATTCTCGATTTATAACTTTGAGTGTTTCTCTCTTTACTGCTCCACTGTCGTCTCGGCCTTCGACTGCACGTGGTCTAGGGTCCTTCTGAGCTGACTCACCTCATCTACAAGCTTGGCCTTGTCTTTGATTTGGCCATCGATTATTTCCTTAATGAGTTGGTTGGGGTTAAAATCGGCTGGCTGGCTTGATTAGCGCTGGGGCGTTAAGATGAGTTCCATGAGATTATCACTGTTGATATTCTGGCTGGTCGTGCATGTTTTGGGCTATTCCTCGTACTCGAACGACTAGATGAAACGAAGCTTCTCAGCCCCCACCAGATCCTCATCGCCCGAGTCGAGGAAGCTGTCTGGAGACTATTTCTTGAGCTCCTCCTTCAACGCTTTATATAGTCTGACTAGTTTGATGTAGCTTTTCTTGAGTCCTTCAAACTTTTCTCGGCATTTCAGATTTTCTGCCAACAGCTATTTGTTTTCTGTCATAAGCAAATTGTTATTATAGTATATTTTCTTGGTAAAGTCATTCAAGCTTCGGGCGTCTGTGGCGGGCTTATTGTGGCTACTGGATATGCTGCTATAGTCCTTCTCAGTGAGTCTATTTCTACTGTCATAGTTATTGTAAGGGAGGGGGTTATGTTATTTCTTGCTGCCTTGTTCGTGGAGTTGTGGGCGTGATGAGCTCTCAAGGCCTCGTCTGTTCAGAGCTGCCATTGGAGGATACTTATCAATAAGTGTCTTTGTTTTGTTAGTAAATTCGAGCTTAGGTCTTAGGTTAGCTGTCATCGAATCAGTCAAATTGTCAGGAGATAAATATTATTTTTAATGCGAATTTCTACTACTTGTCTTAATTATTATTATAATATAATTTTTTGTTACGGATCTTGTTTAATATCAATTATTAATACGACAAACATTCAGAAATTTACATTCTTAATTTTATCATCGACTGATGAATAACCCTTTTTTAAATTGTAAAATAAAAAAACCTCATAAAAAACTAACATGAGTTCGAACATCATCAGATAGTCGATATGTTACTGTCCTTATCTTGTTTTAGTAAGGCAATCTACTTTTGCATTCGCTCGATCATCTGCACTTCCTTCCGAATACAAGAAGAGATCGGATGCGGCGGCACTTCCGACTTCATTTGCTTCATAAAGGTATTGATGTGTTCTGTACCCTCTCCTGGCAGCACCATTTTTTCCAGGTTTTCGGTAATAAAGGTATCCTTCTTCTAGTTTTCTTCCGAAAATACTTTGATTTTCTAGTCCTGAATTTAAATGACTTTTTTAAGAACACTGATTTCATTCTCATAGAACTTTCTCTCTTTCTGGAAGTTCTCGAGACTACCTTCGACTTCTGTGCATTTCAGGAGTAATTTGTTACCCAGCAAATCGTTATCGACTCGGAACTTTGATACCATCTACTGCAACATTTGAATTTCCAGGGATTTCGACACAATGCCATCCCTAAGCCTGTTAAGATCTCCATCTGAGACTGATACGGATGATGATGCCCTTGATCGGTCCATAGTTTAGTAGGATTCCAGCTTCTCGAGCATCCTCTCGTTGATAGCGATCATCCTGGCACAATCCATTTCTTTATTTATGAACATATCTCTCAGTTTAGCATTGTCTTTTTGCACCCCATCGATCACTTCCCCTCTCCTTTCCAGCTCAGCTACTAATGCCTAAATGTCTTTGCGTATTTTGATGTTCTCCTCCTGCAATTGATCTGTCTGCTTGGCCTTGCGAAGAGTTTCTTAATACTAGGTTTCAACCACGATCATTTCTCCTTCTTTCAATACCTTTGCTTCAAATGAGAAGTTCATAGATTTCTGGCGATTGCACTACTTTTGGTCTTCGTTTTCCGCCTGTTCTGCTGGTTTAATGTTGTTCATAGTAGGAGTTTGGTTATTGTTGTAAAAATCCGAACTGCTCTCTTCGGAAGGTTTTTTTGTTGTTGTCATCGAAACATTGATCTGGTACCCTCGATTGGGTACATTCTGTGTTCGGAAAGTGGGCGGTCTGTAAGTTTCTATTCCCGAGGAAATGATGTTATCTGGTTTGTTGTATGGTCCGACTGGGATCTTCTTGGGTCTGAAGTCGGTGTAGTTAATATTACTAGAGTTCTTGCTCCTCTCGTCGAAATGTTGGGGCTTCAAAAAGGACTATCTTCTGCTGGTGGATCTGCTGCTAATGAGATTGGACGATTAGCCCTTGAGCTTGTCAAACATCTCTTGAAGTTTCTCGAATGAAGAGTTGACTTACTTGATGAGAGCGTTGGACCTTTGGCTTTCGGCTGCAAGTGTGGTCTTCCTTTGTTCAACAGGAGGAGAGTATTTGATTTGCACCGCATCAGGATCGTAGCCCTGAGTCTTGATTCTTTCGCTCCGTCCTCGAATGTTTGAGAGGTTGTTTAATAACATAATATTTGAGTCTGCAGAGGAATATGAGTAATATGATTCAATGCTTCCTGTTGTTGTATTCTGTTAGATTTTTTGTTATTGCCTTCTTGAAGATTGTTAATATTTATTTTATTTTATTTATTTTTTCACTCTTTTATTGTATTTTTATTCATCCATTTATATTTAAATTTAGCTAAACTTGGAGAGGAATTTTGAAGTTATGAAACATAATAATACTATGGCTAAAATGTAATATTTTGGATTATATAATTATTTGTGGATTCCTGCACTATTTCGTTGTTCTGCATATGTAACTATTTTTGTGTTGGTGGGTATTTTTTAAACATTATCGTAATATAATGTAATAATGGCAAATAAAAAGATTGTTATATTATCCATCTTAATGTTATGATTTTATATTAGAATTTATAGTATTTAGTAAAAATATACATAACTACTAGAAATTTGATTTTTTTTACTGTTGAGAGCCTAATTATTAGTGTGATTGTATTACATGTAAACATAATATTCAAAAAAGTGTATACAAATTGTAAATATTACTAAAATAGCTATATTGATACAATAAAATAATACAAAAAGATAAAAAATCATACTTTTCCGAAAATATATTATTAAATGAAAGGTTATGTCTTTTTTAAATTTCAATTGTTTATTATTAATACTAAAAGCGATATTTTATAATATATTTTAAATAGTCGTATACATATTTATATTGAATTTTCATAATTCTAGATCTAACAGAATAAATATTTGATTTTTACTTAAAAAAATAAATTAAAACAGCATTACTCGATATTTTAACCTCTTTACACTAAAATAATGGGTACTTAGCAATCTGGTTTAAACAGTGACATACTCAACCGTTTCCAAGTAGTCGCGACGGTCCCCGACACAAGCATCTCCTACCTGGAGGAGCGATCAACTTAAAAACAATACATGCTGCGCGAGTTCGTCTTTAACAATGATCGCGAAGAGTTTTAGAAAGCTATCAAGGTTCTGGAAAATAAAAAACGTACTCTGCGCAGTTAGCATGTGGTTCCTCTGTAACACTTCACTGTCGAGGAGAAGGATCAGTTCTGCTCATCCCACCAGAAGATATACGCTCTCTACGAATATCCACACCGAAATCTTAATCAGGAGGTTACTGAGCGAAATCTCCAGAAAAGGAGGTTCGAAGAGACCGAGGTCTGGTCGATATTCGCATCCTGCATTCTCGGCCTGTACCATCTGCAGTGCCTGGGAATCAGACATGAAGCCTTGTCCACGAAGGAAATCCTGCTTGGTAGCTCGGGAACTATCCTGGTGGCCGATCCCCACTGTAATGCTTTGATGCCGAATTATGACCAGCTCTCCAATAATCGCAACACGCCACATCTTTATCTCTCGCCTGAACTCTGCTCATGTCTCGCTAACGAAGATCTAGTACCTTCTCCAACTATCCATCCCTACAAAAGTGACGTATTTACAATGGGAGTGATCCTTCTGGAAGTCGGTCTATTGGCCTATCAGGACGACTGCTATCGAGACAACTATTCGAGGATAAACTGGGAGACGCTCAAATATAATGTTGATAAATTTGGTGAAATCTACAGTCAATAGCTCAAAGCGACAGTTGAATATATGCTGAACCCTGATTGTCAGAAGAGACCGGAGTGGATTGAGCTAGAGAATTTTGTGAAGAGGTCGAATGGGACAGAAGGTAATTATAACAACGGCACGACTCGCCACCAAGAACAAAAGCAGGGCCCCCCAACTTCTCCCTACTTCCCCATTGAACCTTTGGGATCATATTTTCCTTAAAATCATGTGGTGACGCTTTTTCCGACACAAAATACTCTGGCCCCCAACAATCCTAATAACAAAGTTGGCCTTCAAAATAATATGTCAGGTCAAAATCTTGCTCAGCCTGCCAGCGCGTGGAAAGAGCCTGCATTTGTTAAGCAGAGTATTATTTCCCAAGCACGCCCTCAACTTGGCCCTGTTCCTTCGTCAGCATATGCAACACACACTCGGGAGGATTAGAATCTTGTTGGTTGGGAAGAGGATGAAGAATCGGTGAATCACTAATTCCAGGATGTTCCTATCAACAGACAGGTTTATCAGATCGGCCCATCAGCCCCTCAAAATGCTGAAGAAGCACAGAGATTTAGGGCTTACTCGCAAGCTTAGGCAAATATCCTTTTGAAAGAACAAAAAGTGCAGCTCCCGCAACAAAGATTTGAACCTGCAGTCAGAACAACTGCTCCCACTATACTTTCTGCAGGGTTAGGGGCTCATTTTACCCTAACTCCTCAGACTGGCGTTTACCTTCCTCAACCCGCTCCAGTCCCCATTTATCCTACTTACACGACCCAGATATTCAATCCGAACACACAATTTTCTCAGCCTCCAAGGACCAACATCCAAAATCCAAGCTACGCTCCACATTCTTCTATTCTACCTGGTCAACCTCTCCAGGCACAAACATACGCTACAATATTAGATCCAAGGCTTCGTACTCCTTCTGGAACAACTTTCGGGAATAATACTGGTCCGACTACCTTTAACTACGACAATATCAACGCACAAAACAGAAATCAACCAATAATCAACAACAATACCTTTCGGTTTAATCCTATCCCTGAGAAATTTATATCAACTAATGATCATGTTGCTTTTAACAGTAATTTCAAAGTTCCATTAAACAATAACGACAATCTTTTCACAGACTACACTAAACTTGGGATAACCAAGCCTTTCGAGAAAAGACCAGAGCCTTTATTTCCCAACAGCAATTCTAGTACAACCCTACTCGAACCAACCCCAATACTCGCGCTACAGGGCTACCATTTCGACACTTTCAAACAACTACAACCCCCAACCACCACAGCAACCCCAGCTTATAATCCCGCAGCTGAAAGGAATTATTCTATTTACGAACCACTAAAAAACATTTCCTATGAACCACTGTAGGGATTCAATTCTAGCAACAACAACTCCCCAAATAAAAATGGGAAAATGATTGAATCGCAAGAGTTCAGGGTTAATACAAGTGCTAATGACTTCCGACCCACAACTATCTCCCATATCACACAAGTTGTCCCTTCAACACCGAATACGAGGTTCATGGTTGAAAAATTTTAGCAAGGCAGCAAATACTAAGGCGAGAAACTGGGCGAGTACCGCCACGGAAAAGGCAAGTTTTTTTATCTGGATGGAGGTTTGTATGATGGTGAATGGAAGTATAATCAAATGAGTGGTCAGGGAAAATTATATTACCAATCCGGGAGAATCGCTTATGACGGCCAGTTCGAGAAAGATAAGTTTAACGGTAAAGGTGTTTTATATAGTTAGTTTCCTGTGACTCTAGAAGGTCCTTTCGCCTACGATAATTTTGACTGGCTAGACTAGTATTGGACGCGATTCTAAGGTAATTAATAAATAATAAGTCAATTAAAAATAATAATAATATGATTTAAATAAAAATGTATAGGCAATTTTGTGAATGATCTAAAAGAAGGCAAAGGAAAGTTATTTCTTACCAATAGTGAGACATTTGAAGGGATTTTCGTGAACGATTCAGTTAATGGACCGGGAACATACCATACGGTAGATGGCAGATCAGTCAAAGGCGTATGGAAATAAAATGTACTTGTTTAATAATCGGCACTTTGATTTTATCTTGATTTTTTCCTTTTTTTTATTTGTATTAATAAATAAAATATGTTTTTTTTGCAATTATGTATATATGTAAATGTATTAAATTATTTATTTGACTTTTTTTATTATTCATTATATTAATATAAAAAAATATATTTTATTTGTTTATGTTAATAATAAAAAATAATTATCAATAATAACCAGCAGACACAGAATTGTAGTGGTTATATCCATAAGAACTCGCTCCTCCATAGACATCTCCACTTGTAAAATCACCAGTCCCACTCTTACTCACATTATTGTAGCCGTAACTAATCGATGAAGTCACATATTCTGGATACGTGGTTGAAGCAGTATACGGCTTGGCTCCCAGTATACCGGAGTTCGATTAAGACCCGAAACGTTGTTCCAATGGATAGGTTGGAGAGGGGTTATAAGAATACGCTCCAAAGCCTGAAGCACTCATTGCTGCATTTCGGCCGATTTTGTCAAGGGCATCAAATCCTGAAGATCGAGTGCTATTCTCTATGATGGTAGAGGCTGTCGCTCGTTTGAGTCCTCGAATTCTACTTTTAATCTTAGCCACTGCTGACTTGTGGGGTTCTAAAACAATATCCAATATTCTATCGTCGGTAAAGTCTCTGTAGTAGTCCCCTTCGTCCCCGTATCCACCATAGCTTGGAGTCGGAGTGTAGAGCGGTGCTTGGTAGACAGGTTCGTATTTTGTGGCTTCATACGAGTAGCTGCTTATGTTTGGAGTGGGGTTAATTGTTTGGGGTGCACTATATGCGTTTTGAGGCAGGTAGTTTCCCTAAAAGGCGACAGATTTTGGAATTTTATCTTTATAATTCGTTGCTTGGCCTGTGAAATCTACAAATTCATAGTTCACGCTCATCATCGATTCGTCAGCTACGTTTCTTTTGTAGTTACTCTTGGCGTCAGGCGCATCGATAGTTTTGGTTGTGGCTTCATTCATGTGGTTTTCGATCCTCTGATGGGGGTTGACTGGCACTTCTGTATGCGAGTAAAGGCCATTTTCTGATGAAACGGGTATTTCCTCGGCTGAGGAGGGTGGCTCGATTATATAGGCCAGGTATAATTCGTTTTACTTTTACTCGTAACAAAACATATCTGAATCCTCGAATTTCCAACAATTTCCATAGGCTGTAACATTGAGGTCGAGAATGCCGCTGAGTTCCCCAAATACAACATCGGTCCCGATGTAGGCGTCAAAGGGTTCGCTAATGTTATTACAAGCCAAAATCGATCTGACAATATGCACGAAAACTACATCCATAATCGGGTACTCGTCTAGGATAGCCTCTACATTCGGAGCTTCCTCCTTCTCCAGAAGTTCGACGAACTCTGCGAAGAGTTTTTTAAACTGGAAGTCATTGAACAAGTCCCTTTGGTCTTCTGTGTCCGGAGTGAAAAGGATTTCGAATTGTGGATTAAATATTATATGGATGAGACTGTTCATGAATGACTTGTTAGGGCCGTTTTCCGTCTCGATTTCATAAGTGAGTCTGAGTAACTGATAGTAGAAGATCTTGATGTTGGAGTGAACAGAATCTTCAAACTGTTTGAGAATGCGATTGGGACTCACCAAATTCTCTCTGAAGAAAGCAGGTTCCTTTGTTGCCTTCGGGAACAGGTCCACGGGAGTTCTCGTCTGGAACTGTTTGAGGGAGTGGCCTTCGGCTTTGAGGATTTCTTGAAATCTAATAAACTCTTCTGATGGTTCTTCAGCCATAACAATAAAGAATAAAAATTAAAATAAATATTTATTTAAAGGATTGTTTTTCGAATTGACTAATTGTTTTTATTTAATCAAAATATTTTTTTAAATGGATAAATATATTTGAAATTTCAAGAATAAAAAATATGATTTAGAAATGTAAATGTAATATTTAAAAAAAAAAACTGTTTCAACACCAAATCCCAATAATATTTTATTTTTAACATAAATTTCATTTTTTAATAAAATATTTTCCTAGCTCTCTAAACATGGAGTTTAATGTTTTTTTTTTCTCTCTCTCAATTTTCGCTTCCTTGTTTTAGAAAATATCATGTATTCGTAAAAAAAATGAATCCTGTTATAAAAAGATTCTTGAATGTTCTAAGCATTTGATTTTATAGATATAATCTTGTTGTT